>JAAAKG020056894.1:0-18052 GCA_010014905.2 Druon quercuslanigerum | reverse complement strand
CGTTTGTTTTAGTAAACTCTTTAATTTTTAAAATATTGGCATGACAAACTAACCCGCCTGACACGGCATGCCCCGCCCTCCCCTATACTTGAAAATAATTATAGACACAAAAAGAGGAAAGTTAAACTACAAGTCAATGAAAGTAAAGATAAACTCAGAATAGAAGAGAAAAAATGCAAAACGACTTCGAAGGAAGCAAGAAACTATTTTATAAATGGGCGTGGGTCAGCTTGAAGGGAAGTAAAACTACAGAGTTAGATGGCATGAGAAATAGGAAGCGTGAAATACTATATGATAAAGACGGGATACAAGACGCTTTAAAAGACATTTTTAAAGAATTAGAAAACTCAATTGAGAGTCTATGCTTCTGAGGTAAGGGATATAATTAAGAGCTTAAAAAATGGTAAGGCTGCTGGTGTAGACAGTATTAATGCTGAAATGCTTAAATATGGTAGCGACTACATACCTCACATGTTGTACGAATATATAAATTTATTTATTAAGATGAGAGAAGTTCCAGATGACTGGAAAAAAGCGTTAATCGCACCAAAATACAAAAGAAAGGGAAAGAAAAGCAACTGTAATAATTAAAGAGGTATCAGCTTATCAAGTAATGTAAGTAAAATTTTTTCAAAAATACTTATTTGACAAGCTGGATAGAAGTAAACTTTAGAATGCCATGAAAGATTGCGTAGTCAATGGATGGCTCTTACAAGCAATAAAAACAATATATGATTATGGCAAAGAGAGTGTAAGTATTAATGAAAAACAAAGGGACTGGTTCGTTTATGCAAGCTGTTAGACAAGAATGCGTTATGTCCTTATGGCAGATAATAAGGTTGTTATGTCAGAGTCAATTAAGGGTTTGCAAAGAATGTTTATCAAACTGAATACAAGCATGAAGAACATGGGTTTTAAAATTAACGTAAATAAAACAAAAATTATAGTGCTTAAAGGACAAGATGAGAAAACAGTGTAGAACATTATCCTAAATTATGATAGAATAGAACAAGTTTATAGGTACGTTTATCTTAGTAGCCTATTTACTAATTGCGGAAAGATAAGTGGGGAACTAGATAGGCGTATAATCGAGGGCAAGAAGTGTATCGAAAGAGCAGGGCCCATTATCAGAAGCAAAAATAAATCATGTGAGTAATGAAATAATCCTCAAAGAATGTTGTGAAGATAAGATATTACATGAAATATGTGAAAGAAATTCGTTAAGATGGTTTCGGCATGTTAAAAGAATAACAAATGACGACTGACGAAGCAAGTGTATCAAGGTAAAGTAAATGGCAGTGTGGCCAGAGGCAGACCGCGCAAAGAATTGTTAGAACGTGTTAGTGAGACCCTAATTCGAAGAGACATAAGAACCTATAGAAACACAATGGTTAACTTGAACAAATAAATGGACGCGATGAAAGCTCGAAAGGTAAGACACGACCGAAAAGTATGGCTGGCAACAAAAAGTTTATAAGAAATGCAGGAAAAAGAGTGTTAGTGGATCGAATGACGCATGAAAAAGAAGACCGAGTGAGAAACTTCGCATAATGACTTTTCGATGCTCTTTCCTTGAGGTGATCGCTAGAGAGATTGATCGGCAACCTGGATCGGAGTAGTGTTGTGGAACGAAGGTGCTATTTAAAATGAATAACACGGGAATTCTAGATCAATATAGAAATCTATATCCACGCCTGCCACTAAAGAGAAATGGCCTAATGGTATAATCATAAAAAGTACAAAGGACCCCCACTGGCAAGAGCTGGAGCCAGCAGTCAGGCGATCCCCCGACTGCATGATGGGATTTTGGGTAGTGGGGGTGTAGAGTTAGCAGGTAGACGGCGATCAAATGGGCATCGCCCATCTCGCCGCGGATTAAGAGATGGGTATGATATTCTCCGGTTGATTTTCGTACTTTAAATTTTTTTTTGATATCGCACGCTGTTGCATACTCAGCTCATATTTGAAAATGGCACATGAAAGAGTTTCAGAAAACAAAGTTTCGATTTTCATGGGTTTTTACGAAATTATGCATCAAAATTTGAGAAAATATAATAGAAGTTAGAGTCGCCTCTGCACCGAGAAATTAAAGAGAATTTTTAAAGACAAGGTAAAACTGGTAAATGATGAATAAAAATGAATAAAAATCTAACTACTTGAAATATCACAAATTTCATTTGAATTTTTGAATTTCAACTTTTCAAATTTTTGACACCATAGTGGTATTTTTGTAGTTCAATGAAATATTGGTTTTATTTCAAGCTGCTTATAATTTTATGAATTACGTTGTTTTAAACAAAATAACGTCCTCTTTTCTTTAAATAAAGTACTTGTTCCTTTGAATCAATTAATATTTTCTTAACTTTGTTACATGCTAATTCTAAACAATATATCTCATCCCAGTCAAAATTATGTTTCTTGACACAAATTACATTTTTTTCTTAAAAATAAGCTTAAGAAGATTTACATATGTGTTACAAAGAATCGTTTTGCTGCAAATATTATGCATTTGCGACAAACTTTACCTAATCTTACAGCCAAATAAATCTGGTTTTCCAAACAAAGTGTTCTTATTGTTAAAAAAAACAGGTAAGAGGACGATACTTTCGTTTAAACAGAACTTTTCCTCTAAGTAGCTTACTTAATATTTCACTGACTGAACTAAATATTTATTTTCATCAGTAAGTTAATTTCTTTCTTTCATATAAACTATTTATTTGTATTTAATGAATGAAGTAAATTTTATTTGATTCGAGATTTTTTCTCAGTGTATCTTATTAAATACTAAAAACGTTACAGTTCATACTAATTTCAGACCAGTCTAGTATAAATACTAACTATTTGAATTTGACCCAGCACCAGAAGATTTGTCCACACGTAAAATGTAATATTAACAAAAAATTGTCTTACCAATGGTGTATAAACGTTGAGAAAAAGACAATCCTCGTTACCCATGTTTGTTGATCCTTTAGAATATTGTACACACATCGTACCATCTTTAACCGCCATGATCGTTCCTTTTAAATATTTTTTGGGTATAGGGTTTCTAAATCTGATAATTATAAATAGATAATAATACATGTAGTGAAAATAAAATTTTTTATGAATGATTTGAGAGACAATTACAGATCACGATACCTTAAATTTCCAGTCGGTGGTTCTGCATAAGCTATGCCGCGAAAAGCAGAGATCTGGCGACCTTTTCTTGTATGCATATAGGTTCCAATAATTGATGATTGCCTTACATTCACTATTGGCGAAGAAATAGTGAACGTAATAAAGGAATAAAATAATAGGGTAATTATAATCTTCATCTTCTAATATCTATTAAAATTCTGCTGGCATGGGGGTTATAAATATTCTGAAACAAAATAATATCAAGTTTCAAATTTAAATGAAAACAAGCAATATGTCTAATTTTTGGCGCACAAATTAATGTTTACCCTGCACAGTTTATTTGTAATGAAATAGCTTTTTTAATTTTTTCTATATTTGTGTGTGTTGGGTTTCAATAAAAAATTTAGTTTATTTTTTATATAGTAATTGGATAATTAAATTAGAAAGATCTTAAAAAATCGATACTGTTTGTCTGAATAAGTTAGTTAATTTTATAAATATTAATAATAGGTGTTAAGTGACATACTTCAGACCAAAAGAAAGGGAAGGAATGAAGTTGTTAAAAATCCTTTATTGTTGACGTTTCGAAAAACTTTCCGGTTTTTCCTCATCAGAACAGAGTCATTCCATGCGAAGTTCAGTTCGCTGTAAGATGTTAGTTATAAATAATTAAAGGATTCCAATTCTTTTTTTATCAATAAATCGTAAAAGTTTCCATAATTTAAAAAGCTTTGGTCAGATGAACAATTTACTATTATTGCCGTTATCATTATACTAAAAACAGTGTTAAAAATGATTAAAACATTTTTGTTAAAAGGAAGACAAGTCTTTCTTCTTGCTCTATTTTTTACAGAAAAATCAAGAAATCATTTTTTTTATTTTAATCACTTCTAGCACTTTTTTCTAGTTTAATAATGACGGTAACAATCGTAAATTTTTCATCTAACAAAAACTTTTTAACTTTTGGAAACTTTTACGATTTATTGTTTTTCGAAACGTCAAGAATAAAGGATCTTTAACAACTTGATTCCTTTTCTTTCTTTTGGTCTAAAGTATGTCATTTAACACCTATTATTACTATTTAGAAAATAGTAAATGGAATAAATTAGGACTGCAAAAAGCGAAATTACAATAGCAAAGAGTCATCGGAAATACATTCTCAATCGGTTCCGTGAACAAAAATTGAGCATATTTTTGGAAAATAATCAAACTCTGAATTTGTTGATTAATATTGCTAAAATAATAACCAATTGCTGGCAGCTTTAAAATTATCAAGGCAAATATTCGAAGAGTCCTCGTAAAGAGACTCTTATCTGATAAGTAAACCCAAATTAATCGGATTCGTTTAAAGATAGCCAAACTCTGAATATTTTCATGAATACTGTTTGAATAATTAATAGTTGTTGCAAATATAATAATATATGAAAAATTGTGCCTTTAACCAAAAATGTCTAATTTTTAAACAAATAATTACACTTGTAACCAAAAAGGTTTAATTTTCGACCAAAAAGTTCAAATTTATACCAAAAAAGACCAATTTTCAACAAATTACATGAATTTTTTACCAAGTTAAATTGAAAAATATAAAAGATTAATTTTCAATTAAAAGCAAAAACTTGTAACAAAAAATGGAATAGTCATAACTTTAGTAAAAAAGTGATATCTCTACCAAAAAAGGGACGAATTTTCAATAAAGTGCTTAAATTTTGGAACAAAGAGATGAATCTGCAACTATAATGGTGAACCTTCATCAACAAAAACGAATTTTTAACAAAATGGTTCAACCTTCAACCCAGACGGTGATTTTTTATAAATGAAATAGTTAAATTTTCAACCAACCTGATGAATCTTCCATTAAAAAATCATCTTTAACAAAGCAGTTCAAATTTCTATCAATTAATTGAATTTAATAAATTTATTTATATATGATATATATTATTGAATGACAAAAATAGTTGGATTTCCTCTTTCGAAATATTTCTTTGATAAGTTACTTAGTTAGTTAGTTACTTAGTCAGTTAGCAATGAAAAAACTAACATTATTAGAAAACAAATTTGTTTGTCAAAAACAAGATAAGTTTAAGAGATGTCAGTTTTTTCGTGAAAATGGCATTAAAAAAATTATTATTAGCAGAATATTTAAAGATTATTGGAGGAAATTATATTCATAAATAAGTTTTAAAGTTGGTTAAAGGTATAAACGGTTAATTCTCGCGCTTCGCGCTCGATAATATATTTATTTCGCGTTTAGCGCTTGGTCTTTTTGTATTTACCACACTTATCCACAGACTTTTTAAACCCAAAAGTCAAAGTATCGGCAGTAGTAACTTGGCGATTATGAATTCTCTTTTGTTAAAGCTCCTTTGGCTTTAACGAGCACATTCTCATCACGCACCTCGTGCTTCGCACTCGAGTTTGTCCCTCAGATGGTATATCATTTCCACAATGATATATTATTACAATTCATAACATGTGTTTGTTTAAAAGCAAACGTAGTTTCATTGTCTCGTTAAAAAAACAGGCATTCTTTAACAAAATTTTTTATCAAACATTTTATTGCAACTTCTGTCTTTTTTCATATACTAAATGTTCTCATTTTCACTGTTATTTTGCGATGTAAACGTTACACATACGGTCTACACAGCAGCCTTAGTGTTTTTAACTTCTAAATTATATCCCCAACCCCAGTGACACAGACTTTCTCAATTGAATCTTCTGTCGCATCGTGTTCCACATCGCAGTTGTGGTGCACTATTGTTTTATCTCCTAATAATTCACTAAAAGTGTCTCTCAAAGTATCTAGGGTGAAAAGTCTAGTTACAACAACAGTCCCACGAAACTTTGAAAAATTGAGGGGGGGGGGGGTTAGTATCAAACGAGTGTCATAGCTGGTTGGTGTTTTATGCTGAGAAGCTCACCATCCTTCAGCAGCGTTGTGTTAGTTGGGAGTTCAAATGGTGTCATTTTCCCATTCCCAAACCTCCTTTAGGTACGAAACCAAAAACTTATATATACTTTTTACATTCTCATCAGAGAAAGTATTAGATTTGTGTAAAATTTTACCCTCCTAGTTTTTGTCAGATGTCCACGTTTTGAGACCCTCTGAACCCGAAAAAAAGGTTTTTACGAATGTGTCTGTCTGTATGTATGTCTGTTTTTTGTCTGGCTGTGAGCACGATAACTTTCGAAAAAATCAACAGATTGGATTGGCCTCTTTTAGTGTCTCAAATTGAAGGCAGATTTTTTAACGCATTTATATATTTTAGAATTTTTGACATACTATGAAATCGTTGAATAAAAAAATGTAACTTTTGATTTTCCATTATTTTTTATGGTGTCAAAATTTAAATTTCTGATTTTTCAAGAAAATTCAAAAAGTTGTTATGATAATCTTGTAGGGCATTTGATAAGCAACATTTTTCTTTTCTTAACTTTTTTCAGATCGTTCGTTATTTGACATAAAATGTTTATTTTTGTGTGTTTTTTTTTTGAAAATTTTTAATGCTATAACTCTGGTAGTTTTTAGTTTCATAACAAAATTTATTAGGATAATAGTTCAATTTTTAAACACTATAAATAAACGTACAGAGAATTTTTGAATTTTGTAATAAAGTGGTCTCGAAAATATTCAAAATGTTCCCACTTTTTGGATTTTTATCAAAAATGGCTGGATGGCAAACTTAGCCTTTAGTTTAGGACATTAAAAGAGTGTACCAAAGGCCAATCTAATAGATTAATTTTTTTTTAAGTATAGTGAAAACAGACACACATACACACACACATACATCCATGCATATACATACATACAGCCATACAGCCAGAAAGACACATTCGTAAAAACGTGTTTTCAGATTCAGGGGGTCTCAAAATGTAGAAATTTGGCAGAAACTATGGGAGGGGGGCAAATTTTACACAAATATAATACCTTCTCTGATGAGAATGTAAAAAAAAGAAAAAAAGTATAGATAGCGAGAGTCAAACACGCATTATTTTAGCTGCGAAACAGAAGCGCTACTGTCAGTACTATCGACTGATGAGAATTTATTTTTCGCCAAACTCGATATGCCCTTGGCCAATGTTTAAAAATTGCCTTTCTCAAAAACGACGGAAAAGCCGATAATGATGCTTCAGAAAAATATTTACTTTTTTGAGGCAAATATAGGATTTTTTTAATTTGTCTTTCAATCAAAAAAAAAAATCAAAAAAGTCTATAGTTTTATCACAATTACATATAAATTACAATGACTAAATTTCTACTTACCAGAAATAAAGCTATCTTATCCGTTTATATAAATTGCAACTCACGCTGAAATAGACAGTCGTAAATGGTCATAAATAAATTTTAACTTACAGTTAACTTAAAATCAGTGGCGCTTATTGTAAAGCAGCTGTTTCCTTTCAACTTAGGCTGGGGATACCATGATTTGGAAATAGCGAGCGAAAAAGTTACTGCTATAAAAATCTCTTATATTTTGTTTAATTAATAGAGTAAAGTTTTAAAACTAACACTTTTGTCCCTTTTTCTTCATTTTTTGCTTATGAAAATGTGACTTTTTCATCTAGAGGATAGGTTTATGTTGCAAAGAGATTACACTCCCTACTGAAAGTCAAGGCACGCCACTGGCTAACTAAAACAAACATTCACTCACGATAATTTGCAAAAAGGCTGTGAATTTTCCATAATTTTCGAAAGGTATGATTTTTTATATATACCTGTCTTTAACTGCTACGAAAAATGTATTTTAGGAAGAAGAATCCAGCTTTCGAGAAGAAACACAACTCCGGTGTTTATGATATTTAATTGGCTTATGAAATTGAAGGCCTGTTAAGAAATCGCGTATCTCTTTTCAATAAATGAAAAAGTGCAGCAAAGGAAGGGACCATGACCTTCCTCTTTTGTTTCAGATTCTCATTTTTAATTAGATAATATTATACAAGCGAATTAACAGTGAAAAAATTGTAAACGATAATCTTCAGGATTTAATTAAAACCAATAATCACCTAGTTTATTTTAAAAACTCACTAGACAAAAGTCTGAAGAGCTGTTTCTTGTTTCGATTCGTACTGTTTTAAATCAATGTTTTTCACTAGGAAATTTACAAATATTTTCCCAAGTTTCAAGACGCATCTTCGGATAGTTTCTAGAAAATCCGCTTCTTTATTATTATTTTTAATTAAAAAGCTCCTTTTTATATTTTCATCATTTTTCGCTTCGAGACCGAACATGTATTCGAATCCACACAAAAATAAATGCATTTTTTATTTAGAAAATAATGATTCTGCAAATAATTATTCCACAAACCCCGTAAAGCTAAAAAATGTACTCCCACAAGAAAAAGACGTTTTTGTACATTTTATTCAGAATTGCCAATGTTAGATTATTTTATCTGAAACTCAACAGTTCTTCGGCCTAAAGTTATAAGGTAATGTATACCAATAACTGGTAACTTGGGCACTTAAAAAATATGTCTCTTAAATTGAATGTATAATAAAATAAATTTTTTCGTTATAAAACCTTTTACATGTATACAAATATATTAATACTTTCTATGACGTGAGAACAAAAAAAATATTTTCATGATTATAAATTAATTTTAAATAAAAATATTAGTTGACCTGATGTACCAATATATATGAACGGGCAAAATCGCCCTGACGCAGCGTCTAAATCTTGAGGTTCAATTTACTTTCCATTATTTTTAAAGTTTAACGAAAATAATTTTAATGAAATAATTTTATTTCAAAAATGGAAATAAGAAGAAATTCCATAAGTGATTAGGATATTTAATGCATAAGAGAACTGTTGAAAGAACTTTTGAGTGAACACCAAATTTCTAGATTTCAAAATATTTCAAAGATATCCAACGATTTTAAAAAATTTCGAAGATTCAAAAATGTGTTTAAGACATCAAATGGTCCCAAAGGGTTTCACAAAGATTTTAAATATCTTACAATATTTAAAAAGCTTTACAAGATTTTGCAAAGATTTGAAATCTTTCAAACGATTTCACAATGGTCTCAAAGATTTCGAAAAATTCAAAGCTTTTACACAGATTAGAAAAGTGTCAAAGAGGCGGGTACATCAGATTTTGGAAATTTAAAAAATTTTTTAAAGCATCCATTGCTCATATTACTCCCTTTCCTACCGAGTGAGTCACGCGTACCTCGAAAGGGAAATGGCTTAATGGCACAATAAAAAATCAAAATATAAAAAAAATTAACTTACAAAGATTTTAAAAGATTTCAAAATATTTGAGAAGGTTTCAGAAGAATTTCAGAAGTATTTCAGGAAGTTTTTAGAAGTTTTCACAAAAGATTTCAGCTATTTCACAAATATTTCAAAGCCTTAACAGGACTTCACAAAGTTTTCAAAGAGTTTTAATATTTTAAAAGGTTTCAACAGATTTTTGAAAAGTTGAACAGATCTTAAATGATTTCAAAATATTTGACAAAGATTTCATAAAATTTCTAAATATTTGAAAGTTTTCAAATATTAAAAAAAATGTAATACTTCAGAATTTTAAAGATCGGCATTATCAGTTGGAATTAAGTTGCAATTTGAAAGGTATTATCAAATTATAAAATACTTTTAAAAGTAGCATTTTTGATACTTCTAAAAAACAATAATTTCTATTACTCAAGTATTTAATAAAATGGAACAGTACAGAAAATGTAGGTCAACAAAAAATTCGATGGGTCATTTCATAGTTTGATGTACAAAAAAGGAAACCTAGACAAACATGATTTATTGATCTGCATATCCCTGGAACGTCCCAAGGATATCTCAGAAGATCATGAGGATATCCTATTAATGTCCCAATTTTATATGCCCAGGATGTCCCCAAGATATCCCAATTCTATAATTCAGCATATTGAATCATACAAATAAAATAACGGGTAAAAGCTAAGACAGGGTTCTTAACCAGCCTCTCAACCCTGCCGCGGTAGGGTTAAGAGGCTGGTTAAGAACCCTGTCTTAGCTTTTACCCCATATAAATTTGATTGCTTTTTGTATACAAAATCATGCTGCTGTTATACTGATAGTGAGCAGTGCGATCACTAACCTGTGCAATTTATAAGAGTTTGTAGAGATGCAATAACAGCCAACTTTAAAATGTTCATTAAGTGGCTTGTTTTTATTGTACGTAAGCTGTTATTGGTTATGAAAATAACTTACGCTAATAATTTTGTTATAATTAATTTTGTTATAATTTATACTGCAAGATAGATTTTGAAAGAAACCGAATATTCGAGATTTGTATATAGCGGTTTTTTGTCGAACGGATGTTCATGAATCTTTATGTTTTCAGGCATTCTACATATTTTAATTAATATACATTATAGAAATATTATATTCCATTGCCAAAATTGTATATATCCCGCAAAGGGCATTCTATATCCATATATTTATATCCCATATCCTGTAGACTGTAGAGATATCCTACGAATATGCCAAATATGCAGCATGTTAAAAAATAAACGAAAGAAATGCACAAAACTTTTAAAAGTATATATAGCATAATATAATGTTGCTAGAAATAATGTTTATAGTAAATATACTTACAATTTTCATACAAAAAAGTATGAAGATAGATCACAAAATCTCGAGCACGTATAGGTTAGGAGAAAGGAATGAGCACATTAGAAGACAACGACCATAACTGGCCTATCTCGGTTAGTGTTATCGGACAGAGAAAATATTCATATGCTGATTCATGGCCACGTAAATATTTGTTTAAAACCTCATTTAAGCGCGAAATTTTATGTTTTCTATCCATTACATATACTCTTAAGATTCTATATCAATTACATTTATATAAGAAAAACCTAATATTATTATAATTATCGCCTTAACCAGCACTATGCACGTTTCTTACTATCTGTCCAGAAAATTTAGATACCTTGATTTTTATACTCATTTTAGTGAAAATCTGAGCAAAAAACATTATAAAAATATGGGACAATATTCATTTTGCCTATACTGATATAGAGTTTTTAAAGTCTCAGTTTATTAGCGATTATTTCCTTGTGCGTAAAATATGAAAAAGTACTTTAATATTTTGATTATTTCAGAATACTCAGCTTTGAATCGCTGTTAATCCCTAAAAATGAATTAGAAAAATTCCTTTAAAAAATGTGTGATTTCAGTGATCCTTTCTGTGCACAATGGTAAAATTGAGAGCCAAAAATAATCATGTTATTAAGTTATTAGCAAAAGAGTAAACAGGTGTTATCTCCGAAACTGAGGAATGTATAGTGATTATTCTTGAAGAACGTTACACATTTTTGGCTTCTGGAAATATTGTTTGTATTTTCATTGAGCAAAAAATTGCATTTCAATGTTTAAAAAATTCTTTTTCTTTTTGGAAAAATACTACGTCTTTCTGTCACACTCACTCCTATTGTGAATACCGTTCTGCCAATTATTATTGAAAAGTCCTTTGTATTTTTCCAAAAAAATAATTTTGTAAACATTTAAGCGCAAATTTTTGCTCATTGACTCTATATAAACTAATTTCATAAGCTAAAAATTTGCAATTTGCTTCAAGGATTATCTCCGTACGTTCTTCAGTTTTGGAGAGAACACTTCACTACTATTTTGTTATTAACTTAATAACAAATTATTATTTCTGACTCTACATTTTATCATTATGTACAAAATGGACCAAAGAAATTCATATATTTTTGCAGATCTATTTTGTAATTCATTTTTAGGGACTAACAGCTATTCAAGGTTGAGTATTCTAAAATGATCGTACTGTTAGAAATGATCGGAAAATTACCAAACATTTAAGTTAATAAAATAACTGAAATTTACGAAATTAGGTTGCTGAAAACGAAATTCAGTAACTTGTATAGTAAATTTACTAAATTTTTATTTAACTTCAGAAGTGATGGTTTCAAAAATTTACGAAAATTGCCTTAAATTCCTAAATGGTAACAGAAATATAAGTTATCGTAACGGAAAAAAGTGCGCAGTTTGCATGTGTGTTCGAGAGAATTTGTTAAGATTTATTACGTAAGGGGGGCTCTTTATTCATGCGCATAATTTTTCTGAACATCACACGCCAAACTAACGTGTTGAGTAAAAGACGAACCTAGCTAACAAAAAATTTTTTTAAGTCAGGGAATTTGATTTCGTTTATACAATATTCTATGTTAAAAATATTACATCTTTAAGAATTTTCTCTTTGAATATTAATATGATCAGGGAAAATGAAAAATTGGTTAGTCGGAAATTAGGTAGAGTTAAAAATAAAGTTTTGCGGTAACCCTGATATAATATTATTGTTACTGATTTGTTTACCTCGTATTTTTTTTGCAGTGGCTCCCTCCACAATATTACCTTTTTAGTTATAAATTTTATTATTTTTTTAAAAATTCATCAATTTTGTTGAAAAGAAATTCTTCTTGGTTAAAAATTAAGTTTTTTGTTGAAAATTTAGGTTAAAAATTTAACTAGTTTCATAGATAATTGACTTATTTTCTAAATCTCATATTTTGATGCTAAAAGGTCAAACTGAAACCTTTTTGGTTGAAAATTTGACTATTTTTCCAAAATTTGTATTCTTATTTCGAAAATTCATCTATTTTACTAGAAATTGCATCTTTTTTGATAAAAATGCAGCAGTATGGTTTTTAAATTCAAGAATTTTGTTTAAAAGTCTTTTTTTCTTTGTTACCAAATCAACTATTTTCTTGAATATTCATAATTTTTGGTAGGAAATTCAACCATTCTCATAGAAAATTTCTTTCTCAATTAAAACTCATATTTTGATGCCGAAAAGTTAAACAGAAATCTTTTTTGGATGAAAATTTAACTATTTTTTGCTCGTCTTAATGCTCGATAAAATCCATCTATTTCAGTAGAAATGGCACCTTTCTTTGATAAAAATGCAACTGTTTATATAAAAATTCAACTATTTTTTCCAAAAAGTTGTCCTTTGTTATTCAAACTTCAACTGTTTTGTTGAAAGATTGCACGTCTGGGTTAAAAATTAAAGTATAATTTTCGGAAATTTACTTCTTATTTTTGAAAACTTATATTTCGATGTTAAAATGTCAAAATAAAGTCTTTTTTTGATAAAAATTAAATTGTTTTTTAATTTTTATTTTCGATGTAAACATTCTCTCTTTGAAGATTCAACTTTTATTTTGAAAATTTTGCTTGAACTACTTTGTTAAGAAATCATATTTGTGCAATATTCATATTTTAATTGCAAATTAATTCCTTTGGTTGAAGGTTTAACTATTTTGCTACAAAGTTTTTTTTTCTGAAAATTCAATTTTATACAAAAAAATTACATACGAATATTATTTATAAAAAAATAAAATAACATTTTGCATAAATTTTGTGAGAAAATTTTTTTCTAAACATTTAATGTTTGAGACAATATTGTTTGGTCCATTATTTTTGATATAAATTTGAAGTACATATTTGTCTTAAAAATGCTATATAATAAATATATAAATAGCGACATCGGATTTCGTGCAATTTTTATTTAAATTTAAGTTTTATTTTAATCGGCTTTTAGTAATCTCTGTAACTCTTATTTGAATATAAAGTTTGTTCTTAGCAGAAATTAGAAGTAAAGAAATAAATAATTAAAAGTTAATTTTGGATTTTTAATGTAATACGATAGTCTTAAACTACACATTTTGAAATCCGGAGTCATTCTTAAATTTTTATTATCTTAAAGATCAGATGTCCAGTTTTCATTTTAAAGACTCCCAAATAGAAGAAATTTGAAATAAAAAACATAAAAGATACATTTTTATTTAAAGAACTTAAAAAGCATAATTTTTAACTGTAAAGTTTCAAAATTTAAAACACTTTAATTCCAAAGACTTACAATTTAAAGTTATAGAATTATTAAATGTTACAATTCAAAATTCTTAAAATTTTTTAATATAGAATTTCAAATTATTCAGTTTTCAAGATCTTGAATGATTTAAATTTTTTAAAATATCTAGTTCAATTTGAAGATTTACAATGGGAAATTCATCAATTTTTAAAACTTTCAATTGAAGATTCTTCAAATTTTTAAATTTTAGATTACAAATTTATTAAATTTAAATGTATATAATAAATCAAAATTCTTAAATTTGGATGATTTTGAAGACCAAAGTCAAGGGATTTCCATCGTAAATCTTCCAAACTGAAGAAATTTGGAATATAAAGCATCAAAATGATAAAATTTGCATTTAAAAAAATTAAAACTTGCATAATTTTTAATTGTAAATTCTGAACAATTCTGAAGAGTTTAAATTGAAAATTCTTCGATTTTGAAGTTATATAAATAAAAGTTCTCAAAGCTTGATGATTTTGAAAATAAAAAGACATGCTTTTAATTACTAATCTTACAAATTGAAAAAAATTCAAATGTATTTTGCCAAAATTACAAAATTTTGAATTGTAAATTTTCAAAAATTAAAATACTTCAATTTGTAAGATTTAATATAAAAAATTCTATAATTTTAATTAAGAATTAAAAATCCTTAGATTTTTTAAATCAAAAGTCGAGTTTTCAATTCTAAGTCTTCCAACTTAAAGAAATTTCGATTTTAAATCATAAAAATTACAGAAGTTTTAAATTTAAAATCTTAAACTTGCATAATTTTAATCATGTATAAAAACAATTTTTAATTTGGGTGATTTTGAAACTTAAAAGTCAAGTGTTCACAATTCTAAATCTTCCGAATCTAAAAAATGTTTAATATTAGATTATCTCAATTGAAAACTTTTCTATTCCAATGATTAAAAATGTAATGTTCTACAATTTTAAAGAGTTAAAATTGAAAATTCTTCATTTCTAATAATGCAAAAATAAATTTCTTAAATTTGGATGATTTTAAAGATTAAAATTCAAGCATTCAAATCTAAGTCTTTCAAAGCTGGAAACTCGCATATTTTTTTATTTTCAATTTTCAAGATTAATTTTTTTAATTGTAAATATTTTCAATACCATGTATGGAAGAAATTGCTAACTATTAATTAAAAATATCTAATGAAATAAGAAAAATTCAGTCGCTGATCCAATCAGATACATTTTACTAATTGTTATTTAAATTTAACTGATTAATTTTGAAAGAAGGTAGTTAAAAATTTGCGTGCACATACTTTCCTCAGAGTAAACGGTGCCTTAATAAAAAATATTTGTATGGACTATTTAAAAAACATTAGATATCTTTTCTTTCGTTAACAACAAATTTTAATTTCTTTTTATATTATTCTACCTTTAATTACACTTATTTGACACGGGAATTTTTCATTTGAATGTGTATTATTATTTATAAAATTGAAATATCACACTTGTAAGCATGATTAAAATGATGAAATCGAAGTAAACAGGTTTGTCTTAGGGTTATTTCTGAATACTCTTTTTTTTCCTTAGTATTTTTTATCTTCTCCAGCCAATCAGATTACAAGTACGGGCATCTTCACGCATCCGTAAATTATTTCCTGTACACGAGCGAATGTCTTTAATTAACGGGATGATTAAGGAAGGGTAAGCTTTAATGAAATGCAATCAAACGGGTCGCAACTTTGCATGCGGCGAGTGGAGTAGGAAACATATTATTCGAAAATAATGTCTTGCTAGCTTCTTTCAATTAAAAAACGTTCAAAAAATTTCCAAGATCGTCTTCTTGCCATTGGTCGAGCTCATTCTCTTCTTGCTCAGGGTAGGGTAGAGAAGCTGTAGGAAAAGCGGTGTGTTCATGAACATTCTCTGGTAATAATCGAACGATGAAGTTGTTTCTCCAGAATCTGCGCCAGCGTCTACTATGAAATCTGCAAAAATCACATGAATATTGTTTAAGCTGCATAATAAAAATTTTTATTTTTTAATTTTGCAAATATTATTCTCTAAAATTCTTCTTCCTTTTATTAAAAAAAGTACTGCTACACATATTCTTATATTTAAAACAAATGGATTACAGGTTTTGCTTTTAAAATTTTTTTAGTTTTAGTTTACCAAAGTGTATAAAATTTTTAAGTTAGGGTACTTAATTTTTATGTAACTGAAAAATTGTGTGTATTAATTTTTTAAGAAATTTGAAAATTTACTGTGGATTGTATAAATTTTCAGGTTGTCTCAACTGACATTTCCAAAAAATTCGAAAATCTAAAATCTGGTCTGAGATTTCAGATAATTTCTTCTGAAAATTATTAACGTTTATGCAATTTTGATTCTGTAACTAGATTTTTAAGAAGAATAAGATTTTCTGATACAGATTTTAAAATTCAAGTTTTAGTGTTATTGAAATTTTTATGAAGTTGGAGAAATTAATTATGTCTATACGTTCAGATACTTATTTTTGAAAATTCTTAATATTAATGAAATGTTGACAAATCTGCTTTTTAAATTTGAACATGAATTGAATTCTCAAAAACTGTGGGCAAATCAATTTTATTTAAATGTCGAAACAGAATGTGAAATTAACGTTAGATTTGAAAATTGATAAGACGTTGTAACTTTACGAAAGTAAACCCTAGTTAAGATCTGTTACTATATATTCAATTCCAAGCATCTCTTGTGAAAAAAAGTTTTTAACTGCTTCAGTATAGGGTGTGTTTGTCTAATATTATTAGAAAATATATTTTTATTTGCCATAGATAAATTTAAAATTTAAAAATAAAACATATATAAATTCATGAAATATGTAAAACCAAAAAAAAAATTCATAATCTAGATCTGGGTAAGCTAAGCTTAAATACTTCAGATTTTAGGTAGTTTAAGTAGGGTTCGAATCCCCAGCCTGTGCGATTTTTCAAAGCGTTTGAGCATTAGATTATATGCGTAAGATACATTCATGCAATTTCTTAACTTCATGCATAAATTAAGTGCAATAATAATATATAAAACAATTTTGTGTTTCAAAATTATTGTTTTAAATTCTTAGTAAACAGCACCCGAAATTTCGAAATGCCTCTGAAAATTAAAAGACACTTTTAATTTGTTTTTAAATTGTAAAAAATACAAATTTAAGGCTAAAAAATTCATTCATCACTAGAAAGTATTTTCTATTTATTCAAAATAATGCTTAAATTTTTCGAAACAAAAAAGGCGTTTTGAAAATATTATTGTGCTTAGAATGCGAAATTTTTTAATTTCATTATAATTAATTGGCTGAAATGACCCCTCAACATTTTTCTTCTGGAAATTATATGCATAGAATTTATTCTAAAATCTAAAAAAAATATGCTCCATAATGAATCATATAAATATTCCAGCAACACACATTTTTATAGTTACAAGATTTTTTATTAGACTAATCTCAAATGTATTTTCAGCTGAAATTTATTTGAAAATGATGTAAGCTTTTATGACGCATTTTACGATTTATTTAAAGATAATGTGACTATAGTCCCTTTTTGAAAATAAAACATCACTTTATTGAAACTTTAATTATATGGAATTCCTTTCAATTCTTCTATTTTTTTCAATTCTTTTGAATACACTGAAATCGAATCAGTAGAAATATTTGGATTTTTGTCAATTCATTTTAATTTTACTTGAATTATTTTGAAGATACTCGAAATTATCATAAATTTATTCTGTATTAAATTCTCTTGAGTTTTTTTTAAATTCATTATAGTTTTACTCAAATCAATTCAATATTAAAATTTTTTTGTAATTCATTTGTATTAATTTGAGATTCACACTGATTCAGTCAATTTTTTCATGTTCTGAGATAATGTTTCGTATTGTTATTAATATTCACTTGAATTGTTAAAACAAAAAACATTCAATTCTTATGAATTTCATTAAATCCGTAATTCCCTTAGATTTTCCTAATTTCACTCCACTTTTACTGAAATCAATTTCGTTTTTTGTATTTTTCCATTTCACTTGAATTTTTACATTCTCATCAGAGAAGGTATTAGATTTATGCAAAATTTGACCCCCCTGGTTTTTGTCAAATGTCCACG
>JAAAKG020056883.1:0-18053 GCA_010014905.2 Druon quercuslanigerum | reverse complement strand
TTATTCTTTCTTTTTTCTTTAAGGGAAAAACATATTTTTAATTTAATTTTTGGCACTGAGGAGGACCCCTATCCGTGTTCGAAACGTTTGCCATCGTTGTTTTAACTTATATATATAATGCACGACTTTTAATGACAAATATCTTTATGACCCGAATGCCAATATAAACAAATTTTCAAAATAAAAAAGTATGATATAACATTTATCAGGACAATAATTAATCATACTTAATTTATTGTTAGTAATTTTAAGTAAAATTTTCGGGAAAAATCAAAAATTTAATTTTGAAACTCGACAGAGCTCATTGGAACGAAAAAAATTATTTCTTTCTCTGAAGTCGAAATTCATAACCGCTTTTTTATCAACCTCGATTTTGTGTATGTGTCACCCCATAACCTTATTTTAGGATTAGAAAAATTCTATATCTGCATTTCTCAATCATTATTTATCATAAATATTAAATCTTAAGAATTATATAATTTAAAATTAGGGCGCTAACAGTAACCAATCGGGTTCTCGGCGCGGCCCCTGTGCAGTTAAAAAGTTACCAAGATTAGGTGCACTGACGTCAGAGTTGCAAGAAAATACAACTCTGCGTACGTAATTCACCTCAGCTAATTTACGTAGTTTTTTACATGTAAATTACGTACGTAAGTAGTGCCCAGTTATTTACATGTAATTTACGTTTTCAATATTGCAACTGTCTGTTCCTGTTCGTCTTGGAGATGTTTCTGAAGTTAAGAGAAATACGGTTTCAGAAAATTAAAAAAATTAAATACAATCATTTAAATTAAAAGAGGATCAAGAATATTTAAATACCTATAAGATAGAAGATGCTCGTAGATAGTATTTTTAAAAATACTCTTACAAATTGAACATTTTGAAATTGCTTGATTTTCAACTTCAGCCGCTCAAACTTCAGTTCTTCCTAAGGGATTTTTTGTCCCTTTGCACTTCCAACTTTTGATTTACTTATTTCTTAAATTTGATTTTTAAAAATTCATTTTATCTGCATTCTGGAAAATGTAAGGTTATATTATGCTCTTTCTCCCCACCTTCCTTTCCTTTCTTCCTTTCCTTTCCAGGAATAAAACTTTGAGTTACGCGTAACCGTACAACCCTGACTTCGAGGTCTGACTAAACCTTATCACCATTTGGTGGATGTGCTGATTGTGATACTGCGCTCGGTTGGTAAAGTAATCTTGTTCAAGCACGTCATGAATAGTGCAAGTACCGATCTCGCACTTTCAATAAATATGTATCTGGTCATTACCCCAAGATTTCTAGTTAAAATGCAAAGATTCCTGTAGTTAAATAGAAAATAATTTATTTGAGTGATTTAACGACAAGTTTTTGTTGTGACAGTCACCTTCGAAAATTCCCAAGCCGAAACTTTACATTGTTATTTTCTCAACACGCCTACTAACTTTATGCACCATGGTGACTTTTACATATTGCGCCTGCTACCAAAGTTGCTTTCACTAACTGTGTCATAATTCAATATTTATAGCCGCCTCTTTATACCTATATACTGTCAGCATGTGACACTTCGCCTGTAGATTACCCTCCTTCAGGGTAATGTCAGGTATACTTTAAACCCTTATTAATTACCCTGAATGACATTACCCTTATCCTAGCTGACTTTGCCTCAAATTAATGATTATCCTTAACACTTTTAAACCCAGTTTTTTCTGTGAGCGACGTGTCTGGATTTCTAAAAATGACGAAGCCAAAAAGTTCTCGTAAAAGTTACTTTAATATTTACGCCTGACAGAGTGTTTTACATTCTAATGATAAATTTCAAAATCTTATCTTAGTGCCTACTTTTATTGAACATACATATCAATAGATGAATTATTTCCGTGACGAGAAATAAATGAAAAACAGTTTTTGAACTTGACCTGTCTTTCTTTTGAATCAATCGTATTTTCGGCCTTCGTAGAAAATTTCTTTTTATAAACCTCTATATATTATGCTTTACAGGTGAAAGTACTGACCACCAGAGGCAACGTCGAAGACTAGAATCTTATAACAGTGCTGATTCAAGTTCTTCGACTTCTTGGGATTATGCTGCACATTTAAGCAATCAACGTTAGTATATTAAAATTATTTTTAACTAGCAAAAAAGTTTCGGGATTCGAGATAAAAATTTAATCTTATTTCTTAATCGTCAATAAGTTGTTTTTGCTGGACGTCCTTCGCTCCGGGAGATTCTTGAAGCACGGTTTTAATTTAAACTATCATGATACATCATTTTTCACTAATCTTCTCAAAACTTCTGAAACTTGGAAAGATCTTTTCAAATAATTCAAAGCTTTACAAACACTTGTTTAAATTTTTATAAATTGGAAAAAGCTTCTTACAATCTTGCAGTTTATTTCTTGATTTTTATTTCATTATTTTCATAATTTTTTTTTTTAGTGAAAAATAAAAATTAATTTTGTTGTGAAAAATTCTTATTTGCCGGTTAAAACGTCAACTATATTTTGTTGAGAATTTAAATACTTGATTAAAAATATACCTATTTTGTAGAAAATTCGTCTTTCTGGATTGAGTATTCCGCATTTGTGCTGAAAAAGCATTGATGAATAAAAACTTGAAAATAAGTAATTTTATTTCTGGAAAAAATTTATTTATGAATGTTTGTAAACATTATTGATATAAAACTCATTTTGCATTAAACATTATTTGATAATATTCTGATATAATTCTATTTTGGCCAGTTTTTTTCGACAATAAGATTTTTTCGAAAATTTGAAACGCAGTCAAAACTGGATTCCGTGATACTCTATTTCATGTTTCCGAGAATGGACAATAATTCTAGGTTTAACTGCAACTAAGCTCTTTTTTTTAAAGAAATATTTTTTAATGTCGAAAAAAACGAGTGTCTGTATTTTTGGTGAAATTTTTTTTTAATTTTCTAATTAAGAACAAAATTTAAATTATTCTTTTTTTCTTTCTTAGACATGCTACTTCTGAAATCTTTTTTTAGTTATTTAGAAAATTATATCTAAAAACAATTTTTAAACAAATTAAGACGTTATAAAAATATAAGTGCACAAAAACTTGTTTTCAGTAGTGGCGAACTCAAAGACAGTTTTTCGGTAAAAAATGTAAGATATTTTTATCTTTCATGAGGAATAAATTTAAACAGCTGCATTTTACCAATTTTTTTTAACAATTGTAATAAACAAATTCACTGCTTGGATATTTTTTAACAAGTAGTTTCAATTTTAAATTAAGAAATAAACTAAAAATTGCTTCCTATCATAGCAACGAGTTATCGGAAGAGTGTATGAGTTTTTTATGCCAAAAAATTGAGCTTACTCATTGAAAAATATGTAAACTTTGATTTTTTATGGAAAATTGTTTAAAAAATTGGCAAATAGTATTGGAATGACCTCAAAGAATAATTGTTTTTAATTAAAGATAAATCCTTGCCAAATGTAGTCCAAATGTAGAGAAACTGTTTAAAAATTGTTCAGCCTAGAAAGTCTTTTTCTAGAAAAATTTATGTATCCTATATCACGGGCATCTAAATATTATACTTTATGTTTTGAATATTTTTAAAAATAAACTTTAGAGTGAATTTTAATCAAATAATATTTTAGTCCTTGAATAAAATCATTATTTCTATGGAAGCTAATTTTTCTGGTTAGGAGTCTTCAAAGGTTCCTATATTATTTTTTAATCGAATCAACTTTTTAAAATTATGAGCTGCCACATTGGATTGGCCATTCTTAAATTTGAAATTTTAGTTTCAGCTTTAAAATCAGCGCTTCTAGAAACCTTTGAATACTCGTAAAAATGAAATTCGTTTAAATAAAATTGACCCTCTAGGTCATTCCTATCAAAAGTTCAGGGATTTGAAGAGAAAGTTCAACAAAACGGAGAATAATGCGCGGTTCGAACCCAGTATGCAGTGCGATTGTGAACTTTAAATAAATATAATCTTCTATTTCTTGTTCCAGAGTTGAGTCCCCAATTTCACGGTTTACCTCCGAATCCGCCTGCCGTGTATTTTTCTCATGGAATGGCGCATTCCCCTGCCAAGCATTCTACTCATGCCACGTCTTCTGCTCCTGACATATCATCTCTTCCTGTCAGGCCTCCCCTGGTGCCCCCCTTTTCTACACTATTTAAAGTGAATGTTCAGGAAATGCGATTTCGCAAATATTTTTCAAACACCGATTCAAAAAGGGAACTTGCAATTCGTTTGTACGATTTTGACCACGATGCGGAAATTTATAATGCAAATCGATATAATGTTATTACTCAACGGTTAATTGGAGTACAATTCGTACTTTCAGGATTTTTAACTGGTGACGCCTTTGGATGGTTAGAAAAAGTAAAAGATACTCATGTTGTTTTACGTGGATTGTTTCTACATGGTGTTGAACGTGCAATACGAGTAAAAGTAAACGTATTCACCCACCGCATTAGAAAAATAGAGGACGATGAAGATGAAGACGTTCCAATTGGATGGAAAAAATTATTCTCTAATGCTTTTACATATGAGGAGTTACCATTTCCTATTGAACCACCTTATGCTGAAAGGCCCCCGTCTCCCAAAAAGCGCCATAAAACCGAAGTATAATTTACATTATCAGACGTCGGCCGACTCCGTCAGGCAAATCGATGAAAATAAAGTATATTCTATTACATTAGGAAGCAATAAAGGGGTTTGAAAGTGGTTTTATTTTAGGCGCGTCGGTGTCATATTTGCGCCCAGAAGAAATTCTGGCTTATCGATTTGATCGGCAGAATGATCCGATTTTGAAGATAAATAGCTTGTCATGAATTTTTATGAGGAGCACCTACAGTGTGTTAGTTTTTTGTCAGTGTTTTTGTTTTGTTTTTTGTGCCCGTGTTTCTTATGTATATAGAAAAACTTAAAGAGGAAAAATGTTGACCATTATGTCTCAAAATTTGTTTATTTTCAAATAAAGATTCATTCGAAACGTTGGTTAAGCATTTAATTATTCAGTTACAAATTGTGTAATTTTATTGAAACTTGAACTATTTTTTTAGAAACTGCTTCTCTTGGTCAAAATGTTTACTGTTTTTATTAAAATTTCTTTGTATTTGCTTTAAATTGAAACATTACGTTAAAGATTCCACGATTTAATTAGAAATTAAATTTTTGGGTTCAAACTTATAATTCAAATATTTGGTTAAAAAATAATATTTTAGTTGAATTTAATTTTTTTATAACGCCACTTGGTTAGATGTTAAACTACTATATTGAAAATTTAAATTTTCTTGAAGAAAATGAATCTTTTTGCGAAATTGATCCTTTTAAATAAAATTTTTAACTCTTTTGTTCAAAAATTTTGTATTCAATAAAAATTTCTGTATTTTGCAAAATTTTTGTATTTTTTGGTGGTAAATAAAGGTTTTAAATTAAAAATTCAAATAATTAAAATAATTTTATGTATTTATTTACGTTAGGTTGAAAGTTTATTCTTTACGAACTTAAGCAATGTTAGTTGAAATTTGCTACTTGTGGTAAAAATTAACCACATTTTTGTTCCGAAATGTAACTAACTGGTCGAAACATGCATTCATTTCTCATGACTTCATTTTTTTGGAAGAAGAAACATCATCTCAGTTAGAAATGCATCTGTGCCATTTTTGCATAAAAATGTATGTTTTAATTAATTAATTATCTCGTTCCAGGACTGTTCAGTCGGATATTGCAAAATGAAGTACAAATTTTAGTGTTTACTATTGTTTTATTTCAATTTCTTATAATCATATACAACGCTTTGTGCGTCTTATAAAAAATAGTCTGAATAAATTTTGTTAATTTCCTGCAGCGAAAAATTTTACTTTCTAATATTTGGTTCAAGAAATATTCGTAGTGTTAGAAAAATAATAAGGGACTTTATCGTTTTAATCCAAAAATCCGGTCTATACTTGTTGTTAATTTTTATAAATGAAAGTTTAGTAACCTCCTAAAGAAAGTTAAATAAATAAATTTAATCCCGTAAATGTTAATGTTGCTTATAATATTTTAATATGATCATAATATTGATTCGCAAGTTTACAAGTACTTCTTCACTAATGTTGTTAAAAAATTTGGCCCCTGTCAATCGTTAATATTATCGCCTCCTCCTTTTCATTGGAAAGATGGATGAACTAAAAAAATTAATGTCTATAACGTTATTAAAAAAATAATTAAAAAAATGATTAATTAAAAAATGAAGGTATATGTTCTGACTTAAAAAAATACTGAATAATGACAATCTCAGTAAACTTTAACAGTGAACAAAGGTCAAAATTCAAATTTGAATTCATCCGTACGTTCGGTATGCTTACAAGGTCCATCAAGCTTGCACCTCCACAATCGATATTTCCAATTTTCTTTGCATTCGAATTTAGGAATTTTTGGTCTCCACTACTTTTTTCAAAAATTAAAATTTCGAATGGAGGTGCTGGCTTGAATCAAGCAAGCACCTCCACTATATGAAAATTTAAAAAAATAAAAAATTAAACACGTCAGAATTTTGGACTTTTTTGGGCTCTTGAACGCACCAACAACCAATTTCCAACCACCACCTATGTGCAAAAAAACCATCTTCTTGCCAAAAATGAAATCTGAAGACAAAAAAAGCGGATTAGAATTTAAGACTTATTTGAAGCCCTTGAATAAACCACAAAAAATTTTCAAAAACCACCCTTTCGTAAAAAAATCACCACCTTCGAAAAACTCAAACCTGGAAAAAACAAATTAGAAGGCAGTGTTGGCCCTTTTTTAGGCTCTCAAATGCTTCAAAAAAATTCTCTTTTCAAAAACCAACTCTACGCCTAAAAAATCAAACACAGGCATATAAATTCGAAATTTTATTTTCAAGGAACCCAAAAATGATAGACTATACAACCTATAAAATTCCGAGTAAGGATTATTTAAAAAAAAGTGATCTGCGTGGCGTCAAGCGTTTGCTTTTTAACTGCTAAAGATGCGGCATCGAAGGGTTGCTTTTTAAAAAAATTATTTTTTGACAAAGTCATATCTACGCGGTAGGAAGGGGTTGATTTTAGATCTTAAGGGCTGGAGCCCAAAAATCAGAGTGGGTATTTTCGAGGAGCCCAAAAATCAGAGACTCTATTAACACAGGAAAATTCTCAAAAAGATTATTTTTTCACAAAGCCATATCCACGCGGTAGAGAGGGGTTAATTTAGGACGTTAAGGGTTTGAGCCAAAAAATCAGAGTGGGTATTTTCGAGGAGCCCAAAAATCAGAGACACCATGGACACTGGAAAATTCCCCTAAAGATTATTTTCAGACAACGTCATACCTACGTGATAGGTAGGTGTTGATTTTAGACTTTAAGGGTTGATGCCAAAATATCGAACTGGGTATTTTCTAGGAGCCCAAAAAATCATAGACTCCATAGACACTGGAAAATTCTCTTAAAGATTATTTTTTGTAAAATTCATATCTACGTGGTAGAGAGGGGTTGATTTTAGACTTTAAGGGTTCGAGCCCAACAATCAGAGTGGGTATTTTTGAGGCGCCCAAAAATCAGAGACTTCATTAACACTGGAAAATATTCAAAAAGATTATTTTTTGACTAAGTCATATCTACGTATCAGGGATGGTTTGAGTTCAGACATTAAGGGTTGGGGCCCAAAAATCAGAGTGTGTATTTTCGGGAAGCCCAAAAATCAGAGACTCCATGGACACTGGAAAATTCTCAAAAGGATTATTGTTTGACAAAGTCATATCTACGTGGTAGAGAGGGGTTGATTTTACGTTCAAACTTTTTACGTGAAAAATCAAGCCTTGAAAGCAGGTAAATATAAATTTAAAAAAAAATTCAGAAGTTTAAAGTGTGAACGGAGTCACTGATTTTTGTGCTGCTCAACAATTTAAACACCGAGTTTTGGACTAATGCCCACGACGTTAAAGAACAACCCCTTGTTACCAGCCAGATACGACCTTGTCAAAAAATAATTTTTTTTAAAACATAGTCTCTGATATTAAGGGTTTCTCAAAAATACCCATGTCTATATTTTGGCTTAAACCCTTAAAATCCAAAATCAACCCCTCTCTACCACGTAGATATGACTTTATCAAAAAATAATCCTTTTGAGAATTTTCCAGTGTTGATAAAGTCTCCAATTTTTGGGCTCCTCGAAAATACCCACTCCTATTTTTTCGCTTGAACCCTTAAAGTCTAAAATCAACCCCTCCTTACCACGTAGATATGACTTTGTCAAAAAATAATCTTTTTGAGAATTTTCCAGTGCCCATGGATTCTCTGATTTTTGGGTTCCATAAAAATACCCATTTTGATATTTCGGATTTAACCCTTAACATACAAAATCAACCCCCCTCTACGACGTAGATATGATTTTGTGAAAAAGTAATCTTTTTGTGAATTTTCCCGTGTTAATGGAGTCTCTGATTTTTGGTCTCCTTGAAAATATCCACTCTGATTTTTAGGCTCCAACCCTTAAAGTCTGAAATCAACCCCTCTTTACCACGTATATGACTTTGTCAAAAAATAATCCTTTTGAGAATTTTCCAGTGTTAATGAAGTCTCTGATTTTTGGGCTCCTCGAAAATACCCACTCTGATTTGTGGGCTCCAACCCTTAAAGTCTAAAATCAACCCCTCATTACCACGTAGATATGACTATGTCAAAAAATAATCTTTTTGAGAATTTTCCAGTCGTAATAGAGTCTCTGATTTTTGGGCTGCTCGAAAATACCCACTCTGATTGTTCGGCTTTAACCCTAAAAGTCTAAAATCAACCCCTCCCTACCACGTAGACATGACTTTGTTAAAAAATAATCTTCTTGAGATTTTTCCAGTTTCAATGGAGTATCTGATTTATGGGCTCCAACCAATAAAGTCTAAAATCAACCCCTCTTTACCACGTGGATATGACTTTGTCAAAAAATAATCTTTTGGAGAATTTTCCAGTGTTAATAAAGTCTCTGATTTTTGGGCTCCTTGAAAATACCCACTCTGATTTTTAAGCTCGAACCCTTAAAGACTAAATTCAACCCCTCTCTAATACATAGATATGACTTTGTCAAAAAATAATCTTTTTGAGAATTCTCCAGTGTCCATGGAGTCTGTGATTTTTGGGCTTCCCAGAAATTTCAACACCGACGTTTGGTCTTCAATCTTTAACGTTAAAAAGCAAACACTTAACGCCATGCGAGATCACTTTTTTAAAAATAATTTTTACTCGGGATTGTATAGGTTGTATAGTCTCTAATTTTTGGTCTTCTTGGAAATTTAATTTTGAATTTATATGCATGTGCTTGATTTTTTAAAATTTAGGGTTGGGTTTTAAAAAGAGAAATTTCAAGATATTGAGAGCCCGAAAGAGGCTCAACACTGCCTTCTAATTTGTTTTTTCCAGGTTTGAGCTTTTTCGAAGGTGGTGATTTTTTTTACGTAAGTGTGGTTTTTGAACATTTTTTTTGGTGCATTCGAGGGCTTGTAATAAGTACTAAATTTCATCCGCTTTTTTTGTCTTAAAATTTCATTTTGGGCATAGGGGTGGTTTTTTTGCACATAGGGGGTGGTTTTCGGAATTTTTTTTGTGCATTCGAAAGCCCAAAATAAACCCAAAATGTGGGTTTACTTTGATTTTTCCGCGTTGCGTTTTTCTGATGGGGGGGGGGGGGGGGTTTCCATTTTGGCAGGGGTGGTGTTTGGAGATTGGTTGTTGGCGCGTTCAAGAGCCCAAAAATCTGACGTGCTTAATTTTTGATTTTTCAAAATTTTCATATAGTTTAGGTTCTGGCTTAATTCAAGCCAGCACCTCCACTCGAAATTTGAATTTTCGAAAAAAGTAGTGCAGCCCAAAAATCGGAAATTTAGTCCAAAAATAGCCCAAAAAAAGCCCAAAATTCTCATGCAAAGAAATTTGGGAATTTCCAATGCTTTCACTCGCTCTTAACGAAGAGTAAAGAGTCAAACTTCTAATGCCTTTTTCTACTGAACAAACGAGTGCAGTCTGTCGTTAAGTGATAGGTACACGTTACGAGCAGACGGTACATCTATATCCTTGAGACGCTAGAAGTGAGACTGTCTAGCCATTGCCGTCTTGTTCTACTGAACGAACGAGGCACTCGCAGCAAGTAATCTAAGCGATTATAGTCTGAAAATCCATTTGAATTGGAACGAATATTATTTCATTTTAAGAAATGCGAGTGAACCACGATGGAGCCCTTCTCGTAATATGTCAAAACAAAAACAAAACCCAATATAAATAAAATCTAAAAACTCCATTTAATTTCAACAACTTATAACCTATCACACACCTAATACAAACGAACATGAATTCGAAGAGATCGGAAGAGATTCGCGTTATAAATTACTTTTGTCTTAAGTGCAAGGGATAGCACACGCACGAGAAAATTCTTAAGCCATTTATTATGCCGATTTACCGCAAAAAAATCACACATGGTGACGTCACTATCAATGATTTTGAGACATATAAAAATAAACTTATAAAAAAGTTTGTCAATCGGATATCCCCAAATTGTAATACAATACGCATTCAATACATTTTCAAGATAAGTAACTCGTAACAATAAACTTTTAAGTCTTGAAGTAGTGGAACATAATTTCTTTTTCTATTCTGGACTATAAAATACTTTTTGAGAAAAGTCATAATTTCAGTTAAAAACTCGTACTTTTGGGTAAAAGATTAATTTTTTGATAAAAGCGTAAACTACTTGGTGAAAAGGAAACTTCTCTATTTAAAATGTATATCTCTTAGTTAAAAAAGTAAACATTTTTGTAAAATAAACTAAAATTGATAATTTTATAAATCACTTTAAATTTCCTAAAAAATCTCCGTAGTTATATTGATAGATAGATAAGAGTTTATTTTTCAGCTTACTGGCCTTGAAAAAATGCCTGTTATGGTGTTTCGAAATTCTTGTTTTGCATTAAAAATTATTTTTCCCTCAAATAAAAAAAAACTAAAATATATACAATAAGTAGACATTTTTAAAATTTATTGTGTACATAAATGTGACATTCTTCTTAACCCTGCAACTAAAAATCGCAACATTCCTTTCATCGATTTAATTTATACTATGCGAACAGCAATGCGGGAAAGCGACAGCAATTATTTTGAAATTTTAACGACTTTTCTATTCTTAAAGAAGAATCTTTAATTACAAACATATTTTTTAGATCATACAATGGGAAATATATCTCATCCAGAGACTTAGCCAGTTCACAGGAAAATAATATTGAAACGTTAAAACGAAGAGAAGACGATTCTAGTACAGAACTTACAATCTGATGAAGGACAAAAACATTCATTAGTCCATACCTTGGTCTTATCTTTGGTAGAGATCCTCAATCTTATTGTTAAATATAATAATATATTATATCTAAAATGTTAACAAACATTTTTTAAGCTTCACTTCAATGATATGACTAGACACGTTTAGATTCTGACGTGTAAAGTTAGAAGGGTCCCATATGTGAACCTGCACATATGGTACACTTCCAAGTGTGCACGTTGAAATAGAGATGCGCAGATAACGTAGCGGATCATTTGAACGGATCAGTTACGCAAATTAGTACGTATGTGTTCTGGAATGTAGGTGGAGTAGGGGAGGATTTCAAATTTTGAAATCGCGTAAAACGTATTTTCTGTAAAACGCCACTTTATTATTATGCCAAATATTTTCAAAAACTTTTTTCTTAGGGGCTGTACTCAAAATGCGTAACAGCTGAAGGGGGAGGGAGAAGTCAAGATAGTTTTTTAGGATTCATTAGGGACAGGGGCGGGCGTAATATTTAATTTATGTACTTAATTGTAGGAAAATCAAAAATCAAACAAATAACTTGCAGGAATTGCATAGAAATTTTTACAAAAAATTTAGGGCGTTTTATTCGTCAGGGGCCGTCCAAAAGTCTTGTTAATAAAATTCCTTTCTTTTTTATTAAAATTTAAATATTTTGTTAAAGATTCCACTGTTTAATTCGAAATAATATATTTTTTAAATTATTCTAATCTTATTTTTGGTTGAAAACAATATTTTTTACGTAAATCCATGGCTTTGTGTCAAACATTAAAATATTTTGTTAAAAAATAATATTTTTGTTTAATCTAACTATTTTATTATGAAATTTTATCTGCTATAATTTAAATATTAACTATTACATTTTTTTGTTAGAAATGAACATTTTTTATTAAAAATTCAAGCTCGTAGTTAGATATGAAATTACTATATTGAAAATTTAAATTTTGTTGAAGAAAATGAATGTTTTTTTTAAATGAAAAATTATCTTTTGGATTTTCAAATGTTAAAATTTTTTAGACATTAATTGTTTTAATTTTTTAGTTGAAATTCATCTATTTTTTTGAAAAATATTATTTTTTGTTGTTGAAAATTAATATTTCTTGTGTGGAATTTATTTTCTTAAATACAAACTTAACTCTTTTATTGTTCGAAATTTAAACTCTTTTTTTTAAAATCCCTTTATTTTTGGTTGAAATTTAAGCATTTTGTTAAATATTCCACTATTTCATTCGAAAAGATTTTTTTTTTAAATTACTCTAATTTTATTTTTGGTTGAAAACCATATTTTTTTGTGAATTCATGGCTTTGTGTTGAATATTAAAACAAAAAATTTTTTAAAAATTAAATAAAATACACTTATAACATATTCGTGATTTGGCACTCCTTACCTTTAGGTTAATCGGAATCCTCCCACTCTAGATTGTGTCTTCGTAACTTTTCGTTGGCCTTTCCCATTTAAAATTTTTTTTTCAAAACTTTTGCCTAAAAAATTAATTTTTACGGACAAGAAGCGTGGAACCATTGCAAGCTCAAAGAGTGATTTGCACATTTGTTGATTCGTATACAGGAATGAAACGATTTCGCATACAATAAACAGTCGCCAGTTCGTTTGTAACGGACTTGTGAGTTCTTTTAAAACTTTTTTTTTACCTGTTGGTTTAAATTTTAATTAATTTGATGTACGTTGTGTCCGAGGAATCTATCGAAGACACTTTCGAAAGACCCCAAACAAAAAATGAAGAAAACACATTTCTTTAAAGTTAATTTAATATAATAAAAATTTACGAAATGCTACAGCATGTATGTCACATAAAACAGAAATTTAAAATCTTGCAAGAAAAAGAAAAAGGATTTAAAGGCAGGTTTTTCTTTAATTTACAGAAAATTAATAAAAGGTACTTATTTCCTCTATTATTTTGGAAAAATCGCTTTTCGCGTATAAAAACTCATATTATTGTTAAAGATGGTCAAATACGCGTTTTAATGTTGATTAATTTGAAATAAGTTTGGAAATTTTATTCCGGAAAACGAACAAATAAGGAAGGGATCTATCAACAAATATCAATGCACTTTTTCACTCAAACAATCTAGAACTCTGACTTCTAGAAGAAATCGAATGAATGTTCGTATGTGATGCCTCAAAAATTGGTTTAGTTAAAAATTGCGAAACAGTTGAAAAATTATCATCGTAAATAAATTATTCATTTGAAGCAAAAAAAAAAAAAAAAATAGTACGATCATAATTGAAGACGGCTATCAAAGTTGCAAGAAGACCAGTTTACTCCACTCCTGATGTGCTAAGAAAATTATTAAAGCTCCTAAATTCGGTTTGCTCGCCAGAGATTAGGCCGAAAAATCGTCAGTTGACCTTGGTATCGCCAAAAGCTATTTTGCTTCAAACCTACTAAGCCTATCTAAAAATATGTGCAGTAGAAAAAATTCTTTTCGTTTATACCTAAAACTTTTATTAAGATATCATCATATCAAAGTAAATAAAAATACAAATAAATTATGGAAATAACTGAAAACTAAATTCATATAATTTTGTTTTTAGGATAAAACTTATGGGGCATTGTTTCGAAAATCTATTTTTCACTCTTTTATTCTATTTCATTAACGAAAACAAGTGAAAATTTTTTGACATTTTTTAAACAATTTAATTGTTTATTTACTTTTATTGCAAAATTGGATATTTCATTATCTTTTAAGTAGTTCCCGAAGAAAGATTGACCTTATGGCTTTAAAAAAGAACCTGATTAGAAATATTGTCCAGTGAACAGTTTTCGAGATTCAGAATGAAAATAAATCAGCTAATTATTGATTTTGGAATGTTTTCCGGTGGGTGAAAGAAAGATTAAATTATTTGTTATTTGCTATGAACAAATAAAAAGTGCAAACTACTTTTTTCAGAAGCGATGTTGATGTACCTCAGTACAAATGATTCCTCACCATTATTGATCATGTGACGGGAGTTGCAAATTAACGGATGGGAGGGAGGTGGAGCGTCAAGAGAACAGGCGAAGTCAATTAGGGAACAAGAAGGTATAAAATATGGGTTATTTATTATACCACTTACAATGGTAGAGTCTATGATTTCCACGATCCGAAACCGGGCGGCTAAGCCGAGAATGGGCGAGAGTTCGGAATTGACTTCCGGGCGATGAAGCCAAGGAGCCTGAAGAATACAGGGGGTGTATTTCCAGCCGAAGATGATGCCGTTTGCGATGGGGCTAAAGGACTAAGAGGTATTCTCGTAGATGCAAACCTGGGTTGGGGATACTGACCCGGCAAGCGTGCAGACAGCACAAGACTGACGAGATTGCTGGGAGCACAGGACTGAAGACTCGTGGATGCGGTTTTGGGGTATATAGGCCGGGGTGGTTTTTCCCACTCCTAGTCCTAGGTCCACAGGGCCGTATAGTAGTGGGGTGCTTGTAACTTTGTTACAATCATCAGTTTACAATAAATATAGACAGTGATTTCAAAATTTTATTATGTAAACCAATTTTTGTTCAAATATGTGAAGAGAAAGTCTTGTAACTTTTAGATTCGGCCTGGATTTTGTAAACTTAGCGCTCGAATGCTAATAACAGCCTAGCTGTATCTTCAGAAATGACTTGTTTTTCATCCGTTTTTTCAGGAAGATTTATGAAAAACATATCACTTGTAAAAGTACAAGTCGGATGTTATTGCGCCCAAGTGCTGAATTATACATCAAGTTGACCTGAGACAAAGTTGTCTTGAAAAAATAGCATCGTCCTTTTTCCTTTGAGCCAACTAAACCTCTTCTTTATACAAACATACCTATTTCGCAGAAAGATTATATGAAGTTTGTCACAAATGCATAATGTTTTCTATAAAATGAATCTCTTTGAGGTAAAAGAAAATCTTTCCAACCTTCATTTATATAGAAGGAAATTTAATTAGCGTCAAAATGGATTCTTCTTGTGCAGGAGGACATTTCTCTGCGTCTTATTTAATTTCTGCAATATTTTGGTATTGCTCTTGTAACGCAAGTCCTCTCGTTCTTTTGGACTTTACATACTATATTTTCCCAAACAGCCCAGAGAAGCAATCGAAATCTTAAAACGACCTATGATAACAGTAAAAGCGACAATGGATATAATGCCAATCATAACCCGAAAAGTTCACCTGCTAACCCGCAGCGTTCACTGACAAAATGATATTATAACTTTCTTATAAATTTGGTGTACTAAACGGAACATGTGATGTAGATCTGAGCAAACTTTAATAAAACTTTTTTACTGTCATACTTTGTCATAACCTCCCTTACCTTACCGGGACAATCCGCTTCCATCGCTTCACTTAAGAGTCCGGAACGAGAGTCACACTCCACAGAGGAACTCTCGGTAGCTTTGCGAATTACTTTATTCATATTTTTGTTTCCTTTGTTTCCTTTTTTATGTATATTTATCTCGAGACTCTGATAACGTCGCGCCACAGCAACTATCAGTGGACCTTGACGATTACAAAACCAGCACACAAATAAGCTAGGATTCACTTGGTGATCCCATCTGCAGGATGGAAAGAGAACCAAGGATGGCGTGAGTGGCCTGTCTTGCTTTATTCCATCGACAGACCAAACCAAAGGGGAAGGAAAACCGCCTATGGATTCGGCATACATTTCACCATGTTGAATTGTGAAACCATTTATATAAAAACTCGTCTTTTTAGGTTAAAGATTATTCTTTCTGATAGAAAGGTAAATTACTTGGTTGGAAGGAAACTTTCATATTGAAAATTGATGTCACTGAGTTAAAGGAGTAAACAGATTTGTAGAAAATTCTTCACTAATTGTGAAGTAATTTAACTGTTTTTGGTTGCAAAAGATAACCTTTTTTATTTGAAAAATTTTCGTTCAGATTTTCCTTTGTCTATTTAAAAGCTAAAAATTTTTAAAATCTTTTTTAATTTTTTTAAAGCTCTCAGCAGAGTTATATTTTTAGATAGACAAAAGTTTATTTTTAAGTTTGCTGACCTTAAAAAATTACCTGGTATGGGTTTTCAAGATTCAATTTTAGCTATTTTTAATATTTATTATGTACTTAAATGTGAAATTCTTTTCTGCCCTGCAACTGAGAATGAGTTGTCAATTATGTGTCTGAATTTCGAAACATTCCTTTCTTTGATTTAATTTAAACTATCCGATCGACAATGCTTGTTCAAATATAGGTGATGATTCATCAGTTATAGTAGAAACTATGTTAAATTTCCGTGTAAAGAGCAGCTGTCTTAAAAAATACAAGATTGTAAAAATATTGACTCTTATGAAGTGTCCCAACCACAGGAAAAAGATCTTGACACATTTAAAACGAAGAGATAACGATTCAAGCACGGAATTTACAATCGGATGAAGCACCCAATTATTCATTAGTTACATTGCACATCAAATGTTTTCTCATTGCATTTAGTAGTGTTTCCTGAAATTCGAAAATATGAACGTGGTCTTTATATTGGTATTTTCTTCGGCGGCAATCCTCAATTGTATTGGTGAATATAATAATATATTATATCTATAATTTTAAGGAAAACTGTTAAAGCTTTACGCCAGTGGTATGATCAGACATGCCTAGATTCTGACGTGTGTCCCATATATGTACGTACACATATGGTACACTTCCAGATGTGAACGGAGCAGTTAGGCACATGCGTAACCACATAGTGACCATAGCGGTTACTGGTCCCGCTAGGGAATATTTTCATTTTCACATTTATTGACAATTTCACGTACCATTCAACACATTTTTTATTTTTTTGCACACTTCTTCAGTTGAGAAAAAAATTTAAAAAATTTTCTGTCGAAAAATAATATTATTGGTAAATAATTTACCATTTTGTTTGAAAACTTAGGTATGTGGTGAAAAAATATTGCTTAACGGTAGAATGTTAATCTTTTTGGTTGAAAATTCATTTCTTTAGCTTGCGATTTTTTTATTCTAAATTATTTACTTCTACTGGAAATGTAACTATTTCATGCTTGTTTGGTTAACTGTATATTTTCATTACTTTCAAATTAGACTATTTATTGAAAAAACTCTGTATGTACTTTATGTACTTTATGTACTTTATGAATTATACATTCCATTCATTATAAATTCCTGTGTTTGGTAAAAAGTTAGTCTTTTCGAATGAAAACTCATTTCATTTGTTAAAAATTATTATTCTTATTAAAAATAAATTCTTTAATAAATATTAAACTAGACTTTCTCTGGAATTTTTTGTGGGCATACATTTTAATCTTTTTGGATTAAAGGCCATTTGTTTGGTTGAAAATTCAACCAAAAGTAGAATATTAATCTTTGAAAAGGTTGAAAATGCATTTTTAAGTTAATTCTTATTTTATACTCGTCTAGAAGGAATTTCTTCAAAAATTTATTTGATTATAAATTTGGAAATAAATGAATATTTTTTTCTGGTTTGTTATTTCTGTGCCTTAAAATCAGTTTTTTGTCTAACATACAGTTTTTGTTAAAAATTTGTATTTTTTGTTGTGAAATTCTTGATCTGGATTAAAAATTCAACTATTTAGTTGAAAATCTATTGATTTTGTTTCATTTTTTATTAAAAATGATTTCATTTGATAAAAATGTAGATAAGCAATTTTCGCTAGAAAGCTGTTCTTTTTTGTAGTTGAAAATTCAATTTTTTTTGTAGAAATATAACATTTTTGGGTTTACCTTGATTGAAAATTTAACTCTTCCTAGAAGTGTGCTTGTTTACGAAATGTGACTTTTCT
>JAAAKG020056872.1:0-18053 GCA_010014905.2 Druon quercuslanigerum | reverse complement strand
GAAAAATAAAGAAGATTATGAGACAGCATTTTCACAATTCGAATCATTTTTCAAAACCTCAAGGAAGATCCAGGTGATTAAAAAATATTTTTAGAGTTTAAGGCGTTGAAAATAGGGCCACCCATGAAATATTCTAAAAACGTAACTAACCACTGGGTCGCCTGAACCGTTTTTAATTTTAGTGCATAATATTGCGCAGTATACTCGACTGAGTACTGCCCTTGAGTTCTGAAACTGCCCGAGACAGCTGTTCTAGGAATTAGTAAACCGCAGTTACGACACTTAGAACGGGGCAGCCAATATACGTCGCCTGATAAAAACAATTTTTCGACGTACAGTAAACATATAAATCTTATCACTTTAGCGATAAGAATAAAAAAAAATCGATAAGAATGAAACATTGGGATAATTTACTGCTTTATTTTTCCCAAACGAACCTCTTTCGAGGTAACCATGATATCATACACTCACATTTTTTATTATCTTACAAATTAGCTTGACTTTTAAAAGCAAAAAATGAGTGTCGTTTTGAATCTGTTCTTTACAGTATTGGTCCTCCCTAATTTTATTGGTGAATATGATACTCTAACATATATCTAATTTTTGAAGCTTTTTTAAGTTTTCCGTAATTATAGACTTCTGCGTAGTAATTTTTTTCTATCCTCTTTAATCCAATCAGGCAATTTCTCAAATTTAAGTAGTTACTTTTTCCGTCTAAAAATATTTTATTTTTATGCAAAGTTTTTAATTAGAATTTTATTAAATCTTATACATTCCGTACTTTTATCAAATGCATTTTAGACATTCCAAATTCTACAATTTTTATTCTATTTTCGCAGAAATATCAGCAGGTATGCCGCCCAAAACAATGGATCTTCTGGCAAATTTTGGGAGAAGTGATGAACATAAGCACAATGCAGGTACCTATAGTTCAAATAAAAACTAAAATCAGAAACAAAACAAAATATCAAAGTCTGGATGGATTGTGTACAGAAATTTGAATGGTCCTAAATCTATTGTCTAGCAGGCGGGAGTCTTAACATTGAGCGCACATTGACTAATTTTTCTTCCTGCAATATTTTGGTTTTCGTGTTTTAGTCTATTTGACAACGGTCGGTTTGAAATAATAAACGAGGATAAATCGAACGGCCGGCTCATATTTGGGCCAAGGTTTGACTAACTGTTAAATTTAGTTATATAAAACCGATTTTTAGAACTGTACACAAACTTGATAAATATATTAAGTAAACGAAAGATAAATTTAGCCTATTAGGCTGTTTAAATTGTGATTTATCGAATTATTTGTTTTTGCGATATGATATCTGTTTCTAGAACTGGTCTTTCAATCAGAATAAAATTTAATATGCATAAAGATAATATCAATAAATGGAGACAAAGAATTTTCTTCATTAGAGTACGAAAAACAATCTTTTTTTATTTTCTAAAATAATCACATATGACGGGTGATTTTATTGGTTTCTATTCAATACTTTTGAATTAGTTCCAGGTAAGACTTCTTATATATTTTTGGTATGTGCATGTATACAGACGCTCACAAAATAATCACTACAAATTTAATTTTCTATTGCTGTTTATAATTCCGTGAGACAGTTTTTTTTACTTAAACATCAATTTATAATGAATCATCGTATTTAATCACTTTTGACTTCGTTGACTCCTTTTCGCCACATTCATATACATCATATTCCCAGACATTAATAACACGAAAAATTTAACAGCGCAGCTATTCTTTAATTTAAATACAATTTACAAGAATTGGAGTAAACAAAAATACGCGATAAAATTGCGTGTCTCTGAATGTTTTAATTTTAAAAATTTTATTTAACTAAAAATATTAGCAAACTAAAAATATCCACATTCTACGTGAAGAACATTTCCATACTTTTTTATAGAAATTTCTTTTGAGACAATCTGATTAATAATTTGTGGTTTTATAAGTGATATGACGTTTGGGTAAGTCTAAAGTGTTTACTAATGTATATAATTCATATTCATTTACATATTTGAAATGCCCTAATATTTTGTAAATTATTATTAGCAATAACGCATAAACATTTTGTCATTTATTAAATTAAAATTTCTTTTTCTTCTTGCAGGGATATGTTCACAGTTCAAATGTTTGTCTAAATTTCCTCCTATTCCAGGTGATCCAGGTGCCAGACCATCTTCTTCTGATAGACAACAGCCTCCTGTTAATACTCCTAGGCCTTCCAGTTTGCTTTCTGGTTCCAGAATTGATTCTCCGATCAGGTATTCTTCACATGATGAACCTTCTCTTCGTCCAAGGTCACGTTCTCCACCAGCCGTAAATAAAACTTCATCTACTAGGCTTCCTATTTCGAACGTGCTTGGCTATGGACTTGATCAACTTGAATTTATTCGTCTTATTCCCTATAAAAATCCACTACGGAAATTCGAACTTCGAAGATTCACTTTTTCTGCAGATAAACCTATTGAAGTGTTTGTAGGATTGAATAAGTATGAACCTATTCCACCGCAAGAAAAAATTGTATTATCAACACTCGATGGTGACGTCTTTGCAATATTAGACGGTACTGATACTCTTGCTGGAATATATACATACAATCCTTATGTTAACTCTAAAGGAAGGGCAAAAATCAACATGAAAAACGGAAAGGTTACTCCACTGACTATAGAGGAAATTAAGGAAACTCCGATAGGTCACCATCGCAAACTCTTATATGGCTATAGGGTAGAGCATGTAAACTACAGTCATGGGTGAGTTACTTTGAAAAAAACGAGTTACCCTTAAATCACATTTTTCAGTTAATTTTGTTTTTTAATAACGAGAAATATATACTACACTTATGTTTATCAGTAGTCATGGGTACCAAACAAACACGAATGTAACTTTTCGTCACATTTTTACCATATTTCCCTTTTTTGTGATAAAGTCGCTACAGATTTGTCCTCAGTTTTACATAATGGATCCTGAAATCTTTCAAATCTATCTTGCAGTCTTAGTTACTTTATCAGGTTTTTTAAATTTATTTAAATTATTCATATTTCCTGTAACATCAGTCGCATTTTAGACAATTGCATTTTGTTATCTTGATCATAGGTCCGTGGTTTAAACCTGTTAGATTCGAATGGCGTCTTTTGGGCAATCTGTGTTTTCTCTCACATCGGTTTCAGTTTATTCGTAGAATAGGCCTGTGAGACACATGCGCTTAAAACCGCGGTCCCTTCACATATTTATATAAATGCTGTTAGCGATAATTAAATATACAAAAAGTTTGTTTTAATACAAAAAAATTAGAAATCCTTATGCAAATTTAGGAAAATTCAAGTCTAGTTAGTGACGCTCATATCATCATATTCCTCAGGCGGACCATTTTTTGCTTCTTTTTTCTGACAATCAGCATTATTCTGCCAGGTCCATTCCACCTGCCGAGCCATCACTTCGTGCCGGGTCCAGTTCTTCTTATAGGTCCATGGCTATACCTACCAGGCTTCCTTCTCCTGACGGAAGAGGATATGAACTTGACCAGCTTCAGTTTATTCGCCTTATTCCTAAAAAGAACCCGAACTTGATATTTGGTCTTCAAAGATACACTTTTCCTGAGGATAAACCAATTTTATTGTTCCACGGATCAAATAACTATGAACCTATACCTATCCAAGAGCTAATTGTATTAGCAACATTTGCTGGCGACGTCTTTGCAATATTGGAGAGTAATAATGATTTCACTGGAATATATTCATATAATCCTCGCACTAGCGCCATAGGACGGGTAAAAATAAACATGCGAAGTAAAACGGTTACTCAATTAACAAAACATGAAATTGGAGAAGTTCCAGTAGGCCGCCTTCGTCCAATCATAATAAATTTCAAAATACACCATGTTAACGACAATGCTTTACGTCCTCCAGTTAATTAGATAAAATTTTATTCACGATAAGATGTGATTCGAAGCTAGCTTAAAGTATTGCGAGCAACTTGTAATTAAAAATAATAATAAAAAGTCAATGTATTATGGTTTCTAAGGCTTCAATTATTTCTCGAGTATCAGATAGTCTTTTCCAGAAACAAACAAACATAAGTTAAAGTATCACCACTTTAGTGCAGAATTTAGATTTCTAAATTCTAGGTTTTTGTGCAGGTTATTTTAACTATACTTTAAAGAAAATTTTAAACTTTAGGCTGAAACTTATCTCTCTGATGACCGCGCTTTTCATTTATTTTTATAATAATCTGACGAAAAACAAAAGTAGAACAAGCGACTTCCCAGCACATAAAGGTAATTTTCAGAAAAACTAAGTTAAAGTATAAATCAACAAATGATTTTGGTAATTGTTGTTTAACTCGATTGCAGAAATATTCGGATTTAACAACAGTAATCTGCAGAATAAGCATTTCACTAGTAGATTGAATTTTCTCTCTCAAAATGTTCTTATGTGTTTTAGATATTAGAAGATTTAAACACTTTTTGACACCAGCAGCCTGCCTTTTTATTTGTCGTAAACACTCATCGGCGTAAACAGCAATTTGCTTTAATCCTTCAAAAGTAGTTTTCTGCATCACTGTAGTTGGTCTATACTCCTTGGTTCATTTTTTTATCGTCCCCCGTGGTGGTTTTCTCTTTATCTCCAGGAATATTTAAAACGATTGCCTTGTTGCCATTGGAAGTGCTGAAGACATGCTGAATTTCCCCAATTCCACAGGTTTTAGGTACCCATAGCCAGTCTCAAAGAAGGCTGATATATAGTCAATGCTATTTAACAAGCATGAGCACGATGCTGAGTCAAGAGAGATTTCTTTTGAAGTCGAGTTGACAAGTTGTATGACAGGTTCGAGGATCCCAATGGGCTGCAGCTCAAGACCCATAAAAAGTTGCTTTGTACAGGAGTTATTCAGCGCGTACACGAAAGCCATTAAAAGGTAATTAACAGGTTTTCGGGCGACTCCGCCGACCCCGCGTGACTTGGATAACGACAGTAACAGCGTTAGGTGTTTTGTTCTCGGACATAGTATCGTGTTTGGTCTCGCGACTAAAACTAAACTGAATGATGAGAAGAGCTCTCACCCGCTTTTATACATACTTGGACCTTTGTTTCTCACCACCATCTGGGAATGATGAAGCATACCGAATGAACCGGTTCCTCCCAACCGTTCGAAAGAATTATCGTTGGAAAATTTTAAGCACTTGTCACAAAGTCGTAAAAAACAGTGTAAACTTTGATGTTTTATTTATTCCACAAAAACCTAAAAATTTTAACAAAGGTTTCTAAATTCTTTGTAAAGTACCTAAGTTTGATCTTCTTATGGAAAAAGGGGCAGTTAAGCTGTCACTGAAAGCGTCTTCTTCAAAAGAGCAGGTAACAGTCATAAATTAGAGAATCGCAGATCGTACTGGTAAACGTTCCGTAAATAATATTTAAAAGTTTCTAAAGTTCGTATTTTGAAATGACATTTATAGCTAACAGCACGTGTAGTTGAGGAAAACCTTTTTTCCAAAGAACCGTGCGTGTCAATCGGATGTCACCATAACCTTTTTTTTATTGTTCCGTGTAGACCGATGTTAGATGTCAGGTTTTACGGTGTCAATACCTACTTTTGCCTGGTGAAACGCTGCTCGTAACTCTTTTTCTACGTCATGTCTGCAATAACCCTCGAAACCAGTGACATATATTACTAAGCGTAACGAATATTTGAAATGTTTCTGAGTTTACCTTGTTTAGTGAAATATTGCCGTAATCTCTTTTTTCTACAGCGTGGTTTGAGTTTTAAAGGTACAGGAATTTTGTTTACTTTGTCGTACATTTTTCTCTTTATCTCGCTGAAGAATAACCCTAATGAGAAGTAGAGTGAAAATCAGCGTGTCTTTATAAAAACTTAACGACGAACCACGTTGTATCTCATCACGGTAACCGACGGTCAAAGTTGCGACTTGATGTACCTGTCGTTTCTGTAAATCTCTATGATTTTGACAGGTTTTTTTTCCACAGTTTCTTGGAAATTCCATTGATGTCAAGGGGAACTCGAATTTCTACGAAGAATAAGAGTGGGTAACGGGGGTATGGGTCTATATTCTTCTTCCATACGACTTACTGAAAATATTACGGTATATATTAAAAAATTGTAGTGTTAACAAAGTGTCAAAGTGTGTGTTGTTTTTGGGGAATAGGGACTCTGTGTTTTACAATCTTTTTTTAAATTTTGTGCTTGTGTCAAATGTTTTTAAAATACGAGAATAGGAGGGAGGGGCTTGTATACTTTAAAATATTTTTTCTCTTACTTAAATTAAAAGCAAACTAAAATTAAAATGTAATTACGAAAGGAAGTATTTTTTACATAAATCTAAATATTTCTAAAAGTTTAACAATTATTGGGAATGGTGATCGACCATTTCGACACCTGGTGACGAAAACTGGAACTAGAAAAAGTAGCTACCCTTTTCAAAATATATTTTTAATTTTTGCATTAAACTGCTTTAAAGAATGTTTTTAAAGTGTAAAACAGTGTTTCAATACAAAAATTAAAACCGTTTTGACAGAACTTTCATATTATGCTGTAAAAAAATTAATTTTTGGCAAAAATATTTTTACAAAAAACAAAACAATTATTTCACTATTTCCTGTAAAACTTAAAATAATGTATGGCACGACAAATTTTATCTATTTTATGTAGAGAATACGAATAAAAGACTTTTAGAATGGAAATACGAATTCTAACCTAACTTTTAGATCAGCTTTTTAAATAGTAAAAGATTTCACGCATAATGAATTCAAAAATTTTCTTTGACTTGATTTTTACTTCAAAACAAGGCCATTTAGGTTACTTTAAAATTTAAATTCCACACAAAAAATGATTTAAACGCTTTGAAGCACAAATTAAAATTCATCTTTTAAATCATTTCTATTCTTTCTAGTTCAGATTTTGATCACCGGTTGACGTATCACAGTTTAATCATACCCAATACTTTTTGAATTTTCGGGGCGTAAAATCTGATTGATTAATCACTTTTTAGAGAGTTCCTCAATCTGAATGAAGAGGGAAGAGTTGCACGCGAATTCAATATGGATTCAAGTGAACATAACCTATTGTTATATTTGCTATGGAGTATGCGTTTTCAAAGTATAAAGAAGGGTCTTAAAGATATTTCAAATTCATAGAAATACACTAAAATCATTATTTGTAACGTGCTAATAAACGAAATTAAACATTTAATTTTATAGTAACAATTTTTTTAATCACTAATAATTGCTTTATGAGTCGATAAATATTTTTTGACAATTGATCATAATAAAGTACCAAAGTGCTCAACAAAAATCTTTTTTTATAATCACACTTTTTGAAAAAATTTCTCTGTAAAACATATGATTTACCCAAATAATTTTTAAAATTAAAATTTTATTTTGAATGCTTCACATAAACATAATTATTCCACAAATCACTGCTTTATATTACTAAAAATATGATTATGCTTCAGTTTGTCCCACTTTTTTCTTTATAGAAGATAACGAGGAGCAAAACAGTCTCCAGACGAAAAATCCTGAACATGTTGAAATTAAAATGGAACCGGAGGACATTGAAGAAGGTAATTATGGTTTATAAATTAATTCTTGTTTTTAAAACGATGTTCACAAAGTTTTAAAAATTCATTTCTAATTTTGTAAAAATTTTTCAGAAATAGAAATGGATGATGAAACAGAGAAAGAGGTGGATGAAGATGGTGATGACGAGTATAAGACGGATATTGATGTCAAAGATTATGAGGATGACGACAGGGAGGATATTAACGAGATGGGCGAGAGGAGTGCAGTCATGGAGGAGGTTTACCGCTCACAACTGCAACAGAGGCGCCTAATTGAAGACCAGGTGCTTAATGAGTTCCGCCAGAAGCTATTTTTGAATCCGGAACCATCGTAGATGGAGCAGAATACCCAAACTGTTGGTTCACAAACAGGTAGGGCAAAGAGAGCTTTTTTGATATTAAATGGGATAGTTCACGTTATTTTAAAAAGTTCCTTACGAATGGTCGTGAAATTTCGATTCAGGTAGTGGAGCCTTCAGAAGCTGATAATATTATCGATTATTTGAAAAAAGCGTTTACAGCTATTTTTAAATACTTGATGAATTTTATCGACAGCCCAAATGATTATGTTGGCGAAAAAATTAACTCGGAATCTTTTTCTAATAGTGCTGGTGGTTTGTCCTTGCGTCCAGCATGTTATTTAAGTTTTGAAGTCCTTTGGGACCTTATTTTTAAAATTATTCAGAATAATGAAGAGTTTAAATTAAATAATCCTTTTATTATTACTTTAAATAGTGTGAACGGTATACGTGGGGCTGGTCGAAAGACACTGACACACGAGGGTATAAAGAAGGTCAATTTTAAAAATACAGAATACGAATAATCTTTGTCTTCCGCCTTCTATTGTTACTGCATGTGTATACAAAGAACGGGGTACAATTCGCGGCGGAACGTTTCATGAAATATGAGAAAGTGCCAGGTCATCGAATGGAAAATTACAGCGTGAACTAATCACTGAGTTAGTTCGTTAATCGGGTGTCACGATCCCTGAATACGGTTGTGGACTGTTTGAAATGAATATTTTACAAAAGTACCTCGTGCATGAGCGAATCACACTAGTAGTGTTTGATTTTAATAATTTTGGTATTATATAATATTTTGGTATTCTAATTTTAGATGTAGGACAAACGGTACGATATAGTGCATACATAATGTTGTATCCAAATAAAAATCACCTTGAGCCAATTTTATGCTTAAAAGCAGCTGCAGGTAGTCACGAGTTTTGCATCCCGTGCAATATAAGTTTTTACAATCCAGCCACTGATTGATGTACAAATAAATGTAGCCCATGCCTTTCATTAACCCCTTGTAAGTCTGAGAGAGAAATAGAAAATGGTAATTCACAGGAAATGAAATGCAATTCATGCAATAGATTTTTCTTGAATAAAAACTGACTACATCATCATGGCAAAAAAGGCTTCTATTTCGGTGGAGAAAGTGTATGTTCTGCTTCATAGATTTGCAAAAAATGTTTGAGGGTAGTAAATTTTTATCAAACTTAAAACCATCAATGCGGTACATTTTACTGAAAAAAATGTAAATGCATATGCAAGTATAACCACGAATGTTACATGTCCCTGGTTAAGCAATGACTCTAGAGTTTTTCAAAGCGAATCAGTTTTGTGTTTTATGATTTAGAAACTCGTCAAATGAAAACTATTCCTGGGGATAATTCGATAAACATACATAAGCCGAATCTCTGTGTAGCTCAGAAAGTCTGCTCTGATTGTTTTCTGAACGAAAAAAATAATGATTCGTGTAAATATTGTGGTGTCCGGCAGTTAGTATTCAAAGGGGATGAAGTTATACAGGATTTTATAGAGCATGTGACACACGAGGGGACACATTTCCGTAGAGGTAAAAGGTACCAGAATGCTGCCGCAAGTGATATTGAATGGTACCAAAATCATGCTCATGCAGGTCGGGGATTGTGAATTCATAGGTAGCTTGAATTACATGCTTATGCCTCTGAGTGCTCTATCCAAAGCACTCGGGCTCACTGATGAGCATTCGAAGAAAGGTACATTCCCACATTTTTTTAATAGGCCAGAGAAAGATATTTATGTAGCTTCTTTGCCACCTGTTGAGGACTACTCTCCAGATACCATGACTATCGAGGCTCGTAAAGAATTTTACGAGTGGTACGATGCATGTAAAAACGACTATGTTTTTGATTTTAAAAAGGAAATACTAGAGTATTGCGCGCGAAATGTGACAATGCTTCGTCGTGCATGTCTCGAATATAGAACTATTTTCTTTAAATTCGGTAATGTGTGTCCTTTTGCTGAATGTACGAAGATAGCTTCTGGTTGTTCAAGAATCTACCGCAAAATTTCCTTCGTCCTGAAACTATTGGCATTATAGCGAATAACGGTTACAGACCATCCAATAAGCAGTCTGTAAAGGCCATTACATGGTTATTATGGTTAGAGCGAGAAATTGGGGAAGAAATTAAACACACTGCAATGGTGTTGAAAAGCACCATGTTTTGCAGTTTCATGTTTGCTTTTGACATGGGTGCATACAATCTTACAGCTTAAATCGCGATGAGGAATTATCATCCGGGGATAGATTTGATACGCATTATGGGAACACTCGCGCCACAAGTGAAAAAATTCGAAAAGACGGTTACGTACTAACCGAAATATGGGAGTGTCAATATGACAAATTAAAGAAAAATTCACCCTGTACGAATGAGTATTTCAAAAATCACCCGTTACTACACCTTGATGAGTGAAATCCTCGCCAAGCGTTTTTTGGAGGACGTACAGAAAATACAGTGTCCTATTATAAAATTAAAAATAATGAAAAATCCGATATATAGATGTTTGCTCTTTATATCCATTTATTTCGAAAATGGGGAAATTTCCTGTGGGTCACCCGAAAATTTATGTAACTGGTCCAAATAACATGAATTTAAATCAAACTGATAAATTGATCAGATGTCGTGTACTTCCTCCACGAAATATATTTCATCCCGTACTACCCGTGCGAATGCATGGGAAACTCTTGTTCTCACTGTGCCACGCGTGTTGTGCTTCTATGAGTCAAACTGAATCTACGCATGACGATAAAAATCGTGAGCTGGAGGAAACCTGGGTTTTAGATGAGTTGAAAAAAGCCATTGAGTTAAATTATAGAGTAGCATATATTTCAGAGATATGGGAATATCAGGTTACGTAATAAAATACAGGAACGCGTAAATGTGGATTATTCTCGGGTTATATAAACACCTTTTTAAAAATTAAACAGAATGCTAGTGGCTGGCCGATTGCACATGCTCTGATGGCACGACCACCATCACCACAAATTCAGCCAATACAGAGCCTATGGCAAATGGCCTTCCCACATGAAGAGAGAGCACCTCTACTTTTTTACTAAGACTAAGTGCTTAACAGACCGCCCTCGTAAATGGCTTCTTGTAAATAATGTAAAATAAAATATTATTCTTTCGTAAATCTTTTTCAATTATTTTAAAAATATCCAACTATTTTAAATTTCGCTTTTGCTGTTTAACCCTTAAAGTTTACAAATCACATTACATTTCCTCAATCAAAATATTTGTAATAAAAGTAGCAGCAGCAGTATTAGGAGTGAAATTTATTTAATATAAATAACAGTGACCAAACCTAAAGGTACGTATGTAATTAAATTTTATTCAAAAAAGACTCTCCCCGGAATCGTGGGCGGGCTGGCTGGCGGACGTGGACCGCGGGCGCTAAAAATAAGCTCATAGCAGCGCCATCGCATCGCGGCAGCCAGGGATATAAGCTCAGTACCCTAGCCGCTGCAACCAGGCCCACAAGCTTATTCGCTTGGTTGTTATGAGCGCGAGGAGACATTAGACAGGATACAATGAGATAAAAGGGGATTAAACTATATAATTTCTTAATTTCTCAACATGGATCCAAAGTAGAAACATCCGCTTACTTCTATAATTTCTGGTCGAACAGGCCGTGGTCAACTGTTTTTGTAAAAAAATGCCTTCAAAATATTCATTAAATGTCCGATGTGGTACTTTCTCACATAATTTTGTATTATTCAGAATGGCAGTCATCCTATAAAGAGTACGGAGAGGTGTTGAATTTCGTGAAGGTTTACGACAAGCAACAGATTATAACAATGATCCTCGAGCCAAACTTGTAATTATTGACGATCTTATGCGTGAATCGTCAAATAACACAGTCGTCGATCTTTTCACCAAGGGACGTCATCACAAAAATTTAAGTGTGATCTTTATATCACAAAATATTTTTCACGAGGGGCATGGTCAACGAGATATTTCTTTAAACACAAATAATATTGTAGTATTTAAAAACCGAAGGGATCGAGCGCAAATTCAACATCTCGCTAGACAGGTATACCCCGGAAATAAACTTTTTCTACAGGAAGCTTATTATCACTTAACTTCCAGACCTCATGGTTACCTTCTTCTAAATTTAAAACAATCTACACCTGATAACTGTAGATTTAGAACTTGTATATTTTTGTCAGATTCATATCAATACGTTTACGTATAAACAAGGTGTATAAAAGTAGGCTCATCAAATACCCTAGTACCAGTTGTACGATTGTCATGATGGCGCATGCACGAAAATCCGTCGGAAAGAAGAATGTTAAAACGCTACACGCTCTCTATCATCTGGATACAGATCAACGACGTGCTGTTTAAAAAAAAGCCAACCCACAACTCGCTAAAAGTATCTGCGAATGTACATTGAATATTTTGCATGAAAACATTTTTCTAAAACAAACCGAAAAGCAAAAATTGAAAAAACACAGATATGCATTAGGAAAATTAGTGACACCAAACGGTTCGTGGAAAAGTAAAGAACGCTATATTGTACAAAAAGGAGAGGGTTTTTTTTACCACTTTTACTAGCAATAGTCCTTGGCACACTCTTTTCCAACATGTTTTCATCTTCGTAATTGTTTATCTTATTTATAAAAATGGAACACGCTAGGAAACTGGTACTTGTACCAAGTAATAGAGTCGAACAATTAAGCTCCAGTCATACCCCGAACAACAAAAACAACAACAGCAATTATTCACTAATTTTCTTACGTTAAAAACATCCGGAAACACAATTTCCAGACTCGATGCTGAAATGAGTAAAATTTTATACTCACCATTATTCACTGATGAAAATGAAAAGTGGAAGGGGAGAAGAGTGAATTTTTGCTTGAAAGATTACGAGTACCAGAGGTTAAAAACAGAATAAAATGGGATAAACAGGGTGTTGCCTTTAGCGATGGAGTACGTGTGGAGAAAAAAAATATTGCAGATTTAGTGAACGATGCTATTAGATATAGGAAATCAGTTGTTGTGCCAGAAAGACGTCAATTTGCTAACCTTCTGCAAGGAATTAAGACACCTAAAGAAATTTTAGGTAATCGTGAGTACTGGAGATCAAAATCAAGTGCAACTGTAACAAGGTTATTAAACAATTCGCGTACAGCTTTTACACCGAGCAAATCTAAAAAACTTCATGAAGAAGATGCTGATAAAACTTTAGAATATCAGTCTCTCTTGGGTGATGATGAGCACTGGGAAAGTACCAACGACTCGAAAGCTGTAAATGACACGGAAAAATATTCCGCGTAAGCAAGTAATTGACTGGTTAAAGAGTCAAGATGCATACAATCCTTATCGTCCTATTAGACGTGAATTTGCTAGACAACATTATAGTGTGTGTAATATTGACGATGTTTGGGAAATTGATCTAGTCGAATTAAGATTTTTGAAAAGCTACAATGATGAATTTTTCTATCGAATTGTTGTTATTGACGTTTTGAGCAAGTTTGCCTGGGTTGAAACACTTCAAAATAAAACTGCATCTGAGGTTAAAGAAGTATTTGAACGAATTATGTATAGAACCCGTAATAGAAGACCAGTTTACCTACAGAGTGATAAAGGAAAGGAATATATTAGTAAAGTTTTTCAGTAATTCTGGTCAGATCTTGAAATACAATTTCGTTTCACATGGGATCCTAGTATAAAGGCCGCTATTGTTGAACGTTTCAACCGTACTCTCAAGGAGCGTATGTGGCGGTACTTTACACATCGTAATACTCATCGATACATTGATGTTCTCCAGTCAATAGCTGCAGCTTGTGCAAATATACAGCGACGATTTGTAAGAGAAGCCGGCCGCAAAAAAGTACCTAAATACAGTGTGGATGATGTTGGATGGGCAGAGGAGCTGTTTGTTATTTAAAAGGTGATCACCTGGCGAACATATTCACCTATCTTATACGAATTGAGAGATTTAGCTGGAGAGGATATTGATGGAATTTTCTGCGAACAAGAATTGGCAGATATTAAAAACAAGGACGCAGAAAACGATGAGTTCATTGTTGAAAAGGTGATTTAAACAAAGGGTCGCGGAACTAAGAAACAGCTTCTTGTAAAGTGGGTTGGGTACCCTGAGAAATTCAGCTCGTGGATACCAGCTACAGAGATAAAAATTCTGCAATTAATGACGAAGATCAGTTTTATCTCATTTTACCAAGTGATAGTAGTATGAAATATTTTCCACAGAATACAATCACCCACTTTATCACACAGCTTCCACATTAAATTCGACTTCATGCTCGCTGGGTAGTGGGACTCAAACAGATTCAGTTTCCACGATCATTTCTACGTGTAAGAGGTGAAGCCAGCATGGGAAATCGTATCTCAATTGTACCAAAATCAATTGTAGAGAAAATAAGCCTTATTGAAAAATCGACAATTGAAAGCGTTAGAGTAAACGAGTCTGGTAGTGTCGATTTAGCCATATCCTGAAATGGTGACCAATCAAGTGACAATAATACCATTTCGACTAGTGAAGGTTTTAAACTGGAGTTAATTAAAGGAAAGTGGAAACGCCTCATTACATCATTCTTTGCACCGAAGGTTTATTCACAAATGGTTGATCTCATATATGCTATAAATAATACCCCCGAAATAAATAATCATGTAGTTGTAAAACAAGAAAAGAGAAACAATCATTACATAACATATAATATATAATCGACATACAAGGCTTTCGAAATATAGATGATCAGTTTATAACAAAGGAAGTGGCTGTTCTTACAGTTGATCATAAATACATAGCCCATTGGATTGTTGGATCACCATATCTCTTCTCTGAACTTCCTACATGGTCAAAATCACAAAACTGGCTAACCTGTTACTACCATGGCATTGAATGGTTCGATGGAGATATCCCACTGAAGTTTTTATATGCAAACCTTCGAGAAGTTGCCAAAACTGCATCACAGATTTACACACGTAGTCGGGAAAAGCCTCAATTTTGTAGAAAATGACCAGCAGACAAATCATCAATTTGGAAGAAGTAAACTGCACAGGCTTCAAAAAACTAGATGACAGGAGAGATTGCTGTTTTCTTCATAGAGCTAAAAAGAAGGGAAAGTTCAGATGTGCTCTCAACAATGCTATGAAACTGCGTTATTGGCTTCGAAGACAACGACAGGAAGAAATTTTCTGCAAACTGTCAAACAGAAAGTCTATGTACGGAAAAACAATAAAAGCCAAGAATTCAGTTTCAGATGGTGCTGAGGTGAAGACTGAATCTTTAAACAAAACAACTGATTTTAAGCCTTGTCCTTACGAGATTGTAAGCATTGAACATTGTTCTTGCCCTCAATTCCAAAAATCATGGCTCAATTAAATTGTTTAGGATAAAATGGATTGTATTTGCAGAATAGAAGAATTCTTCACAAAATTTCTCAATATCTTAGTGAGCTGAAAAAACATGTAGTTTATTTTAATATCAAAAGATAAAAAATGAACGTTCTGCAATGCATCTTTGAATCTGTATTTATCTTTAATCGAAGAAAGGTAATGTGTCTAATTTCAAATATCTCATTTTTTGCTTATCGCTTGTTGACTCTAAACGTTTGACTCTAGATTATAGTCGAAAATAATTCTGCACAATATTTTTTCAACCTCCATAGCAAAGTAGACTGCAAACTTCATAAGAAATTATTTATACCTGTTATAGATTTAAAACAATCTGGTAAGATTGTCGAGCGTGTTGATGTAAGAATATTTAGAAAAACTTATACGTGCAATTGTTGACATACACTATACAATATACGGTAAATATTTGCTCATCATTCTTAACAGATTTTTAAGATATTATGATTTAAAATGAAATTTGTGGAAAAATCGTGTACAACATTATATCGTCTCGGTTACTATTATGAATAATTGGAAAACTGATAGGAAATTCGGTTACGGAGCAAGGTTTCGTAGTAAGTAAAAGTTTCAACTGCAATATAAAGAAAGTTTATTTTTAATAACTATCTTTGATATCAAAATTAAGCCTAATTTATTACATACGGAACATTTATAATGCAAACTTTGTCGCGTATCTCAATTATTATCTTCACGCAAGAAACAAAATAACAATTATATTACATAATGAAAAACAAAATGAGCAAACTTTATATCAAATAAGGCTTAAAATACAAATATTATTATCATTATCAATTCTCTCGTTCTGAGAGGAACTTTAAACATTTAAATGGCAAAATTAATACTTGTTTTATTACAATTAAACATTGAAAATATAAATCTCATCGTCGTTGTCAATTTCTTCCTCCACACATAAATGCATCGATCGGCTGTTGGTTTGCTGGTTGTTGTCTCCGACTTCACTCTTGCTTTAGATGTTATCTGGAAATGTGTAAGAGTAACTTAAGGATACAGTTTCCGTCGTTTTTGAGTGACTTCTCGTATTCATCATGAAGTTCCTTTCGCAGACGTTGGTTTTAGAATTCTTTTTTTGATTATATGAAAAATCAAAATTCTGTTGAAATGTTCGTTACATTCTGGTTGTTCAGGATTTGTCACGTGTTTCCATAGAACAATATTGTATACTTTTATGCATCAAAATTTATTCGAAATACACTTGAACCTTAAATATCTTAACTTCTTATATCTTTACTGCTCCCATAACTTAAAAAAATCACCTCTAACATCTTAACTGATTTCCTTTTTATCTTAACACAACTTTAAAGCTATGAAAATTGGGAGGGCACGTTAGTTAAAATATGACAGATTTTGCTTTCCAGTATAGTTGAGATATGACAGGAACGACTATAACTAGATTGCTATTGTTAAAAGACGCATGAAAATAATAGAATTGTTTACTTTTACGAATCGAGGCGCATGGGCATTTTCCCGTACTGGAAACGCAGTAAAAATAACCGACCTTGGTTGATCGGTTTTCCACTTTACGGCGCGATAGCTCTACGAGGCTTCCCAGTAATCATTTAGTTCATCACAACTACCATCACTTCTTCAAGACAGCAATTTGATATGGCCTGACAATTCATCAGTCACATAAGCTTTGAATGAATTACAAGTTGGTTTGGTTTTTGATGGATAGCGTTTTTGTATAATCTCAGCCTCTCGAAGTTTTCGGGAGAGATTTCAATGTCTGTCCGCTAACGTTCCCCATGCATTCTTAGGAGATAATTTTTTGTCATAATTAATCTACGAATTGTACTTCTCCTTGTTCGTGAAAAATCTTCGTTAAAACAGTAGAAAGTTTCTGAAGAAACTGTGATGACAATTTTGTAGTAAATATTTCGCGGCCCCAAACATTAAGAGGTATTACTGTAATAATGGATCGGTCATAATCGTTGAGTCCATGGTTGATTTTTTAGGTATTACAAGCTGCTTGTAATTGGTGATTTATGTCCAAATACTCGTAATTTCTTTTACAACTTTCCAATTTTTTAAAACCGGGAAGTTCATTTTCCTTTGTGGCAGTTTCATTGTGGGTAAATCTGTCTGAGGTTGTTTCGAGAGTTGCTCAAAACAATAGTTATAGGAATTGACTGCTCTCGTGAAAACGAACCTGCCAATTGAAAAAGGAAAATGACTTTTTCGATTTAGATAATTTTAAAGAAGTTAACGGCATCTATTTTTCGATATAAAAGAAAAATTAAGTCTGAAAATTACAGGGAGATTTTTGCCATCAACGCTGTTGCTTTTACATAATCCTTACACATGTTAAGATATAAGAAAGGGGCAGCTATTAAACGTTGCTTCATAAAATAACTTTTCGACAGGATACGTGGCAGTTCACTGTTTTGAGTTGAAGCTTATCACGATATCAATATGAATAGCAAATAAAAGCGATAAAGAAATATTCGCATAAATTACTGCTTTTACCCCCCCAACGGACCTCTTTTGAGGTGACCAAGATACCATATATAATATATATCGTCAATAAAATGCACGAATGTTAATAAGATACATTTCTAGCCACATTCTTTTTTAGCTTAGAAATTTGTCTGATTTTTAGTTGCCAAAAATGAGGGTCGTTTACAATCTGGTATTAAGCGTAGTATTCATCCTTAATGCTATTGGTGAATATATTTCTGCATCGCAATCTGCTTTCTCGGAATGCCGAGAATTTTATCAAATTCTATTCGTATAGAAATACTTTATTT
>JAAAKG020056861.1:0-18054 GCA_010014905.2 Druon quercuslanigerum | reverse complement strand
AATTAAAATATGAACCATTAAATTTTTTTTGAGATTTCATCTATTTTTGTTAGAAAATTATATTTATATAAATATAAGAAAAGAGTATTATACATATTTATTTACTGATTTCTGGTCTGTGGACAAAGATCCAACATTTGGCTCAACATCCGGCGTTGGTTCAGCAAGATTTGGCTCTGTCCGTATAATATCCGTATTGGCCAAAATATCACTCTCATCTTTGGACTTTAAGGAGGTTTTTTTATTCCTTATCATTACTGTAAAACATTCGATCATATTTAAATTATTTGAAAATCAAAATTTCATTAAATATCTTGACTCAAATTACCTTTGACTTCATCCATTCCACTAATTACACTTTCCTGCAATTCTTCGTTGAGAAACCTCAGTTTTTTTATGTACTCATTTTTATTTTGAATGAATTGATCTTTTTCTATGCATTTTCTTTCCAGTCTCATACATTCAATAGTTTTCTGTCTTAATTGTTCCTTCCGGATGAGAATTTCCGTTTTGCATGCGTCATGTGAAATCACAGAATTCCGCATTCGCTCGCTGAACGTTTCAGATGGTGACTCTGAGCGCTTTTTCTGAACTCTATTTCCTCTGTTATCAATCCCTCTCTAAGAATTTTTTTTAAACAGTAAATTATATTTCTAATAAGTTAATAGGTTTCAGAGGAAAAATCTGTACAAGTTCGATTTTAACAGTTTTTAAAATAATTAGTTGAATTGATATCTTTTTTAATTATGATATCATTCAGTTTACAACGTATAATTTAAAAATCTTTTACTTCTAAAATTATTTATCTTAGATTTTTATTTTGAAGCGTATACTTTTAATTTAAAGAAGTTTAAAGTTCAGTCTTGAAGACTTAAACAATTAAAAATTAAAAGTTCTTGAAGTTGAAATTTTTTCATAAAAAACAGTATTATTTTATCAACTGTGAATATAAATAAATAAATAATGTTTAAAACGGATCTGTACTTTAACTATTCAAAACTGAAGAATAATTTACTGTTTCAATTCGAAAGTCTTAGTCATGAAAAAAATGTGAAGGTGGCAATGAAACTTTATAAACTATTTTCAACTTCAAAATAACTTAATAATAATATATTCGTAATTAAAGGCTTTTAATAAATTAAAAATATTGTTTAAGTCTAAATTATTAACTTCTTAACCCATTTGTTTTGAAATTTTTTATTTAAGAAAAAGAAAAATTATTTAACATTTAGCAATATTTGATTGTTAATTTAATACGAGTAAATTAAGGACAAATATTCAAAAGTAAACAATGTGAATTTTAACGATAAAATTTGTATTGTTCTATTTAAAAAATGTTTTATTTGTAACCGCAATTGTGAAATTCTCATGGGAAAATAATAATTAAAGACTTATTATTTGTTAAAAAAAATTTTGAGTAATTTTAAGAGATATTTAGAAGTTTTGCAAAGATTCAAAATTAATTTAAAATTTGAAATGATGTCAAGTAATTTAAATTAAGTGTGTAACAATTTTGTTCAGAACCTCTAAACCTATTTTAAAAAAACTAGAACTTTTCCTACAATTTTTAGAAAATCCTACCATTTTTTTTTAAATCCTTAAAATCTTCCAGAGTCTTTTTTGAAAATTTTGGAAATATCTTAAAATCTTTTTAAATATTTTTAAAAAATAATTTTACAACATGAAGTCATTTTTAATTTTCCTAGGAATATTAAGAAATTTTTTTATTCTTTTGGGGCCTTTCACAATTCTTAAAAAGGTTCTAAATTTTTTGTTTGAAAACTACAAAATTCTACATTCAGTTTTTAATTTCAAGTTCTAAATTATTTTTGAGTCTTTCTAAAACTTCTAAATATCTCTTAAAATTACTCTAATTTTGTTCTAAAAATAATAAGGGTTCAATTGTTATTTATAATATCAAATTTGAAGGACATTTTTTTTAATGCGCAGGATTTTTTAGAAGTTTTAAAACAGATTCAATTAATTTTCAAAGTTAATTAAAATTAAAATTAAAATTAATTTTAAATTTGAAAACATATAACCCAACTTCTACATTTCTCAATATTTTTAAATTAAATTTTAAAGCTTTTTAAGGGTGCTTAAACTACTTAAGATGAAAATAATTTAACTTTTAATTTAAGAACTTTTAAGTTTAAAAAAGTAAATTTTTAAAGTTTTAATGTCTCTAGCCTAAGATAACTCAATAATATAATTTTGACATTTTTTAAAGTTCGTTGATTGATTATTTAATTTAGAGCATTGAAAATGTTAACGTGGATTTATATTTTTGGAATTTAATCTAAATTTTTGAACTCTATAATTTATAAATGTTAAAAATTCTGAATTTTGCAGTTTATCTGTTAATTGATCTGTTAACTGTTTAATTGAAAAGTTAGTATCTTCCAGGTTATATGTGTAAATTATTGAGCATTTGAATACAAAATTCTTTAATTGAAAAACATTCAAACTTCAATTTTAAAAGTTTAAAATTCAAGAGTTCCACTTTGAATGCTTTAATTTTTTGTTTCCTTTTTACTACTTTGAATAGAAAAATGTTTAGAATAGAGTTCGATTTTTAAAATTTTATTGACCAGGAAGGCAATCAGCAAAAGTGAGAAGCGGGTTATTAGGGAAACTGGGGAAATGAGGGTTGTAGAAGTAGGGGAATTAGGAGAAACGAAGGATAGGAAGTGAGAAAGAAGGAGGGAAGGGGACGTAGTGGTATTCAGGGGAAATTAAATAAGAAAAGTAAGTGTAGCAGGGGAAATGAGGATACGTTGGGAAAATAGGAGGAGTAGAAGTATGAGAAAATGCGAGGATAGGAAGAGGGGGAAATAAATAAGGGTACAATGAGCGCCCCGATTTTGAAGAATGCATTTTTATAGTAAATTAGATGGCGCATCTTTTTTCCTCTAGAGAAAAAGTTGTATCTATTATAGTTTTGGAGATGACAGAGGCAGGAAAATTATGGAGGAATTACGCCAATGAATACGGCGTAAAAAATATACTCGATGTTGTTGACAGATAGGCTGCGGAAGGACGTTGAGGGGAAAGGCATACTGCTGGAGATGCAGAAGGTTTTTAGGGAGGGAAAGAGTACTATTGACAATATTTACGTCTTGCAGTAAGTAGTGTATAGAGAACTAGCCAAAACGGGTGCCAAAGTGTACGCGCTTTTGTAGATCTAGAAGGCGCGTTCCCTTCGGTGGATAGGAGGAGGTTGTGGGAGGCAATGGAAGAAAGAGGTGTGGAGAGAGGCAGGTGTGGGGGCTGAAAAAGAGGTTGGAGAATGAAATTGTTTGATTCGCTAGTGATAAGTGTCTTATTTTACGGCGTGGTGGCGTGGGAGTGGAAGGTAAGTGAGGAGGTAAATAGGATACAGGAGAGGTATGTAAAGTGGACCCGGGAGTTAACAAGGAATACGACAAGCTATATTGTCAGAAGGGAGACAGGAAGAACGAGTTTAGGGACTATAAAGGTGAGCCGAGCGTGTAAATATGAGGAGAAATTTTTAGAAGAGGGGGGAAGTAAGCTGGTTAGGGAGTGTGGCTGGGAGAAGAGAAACAGACGTAGGGGTGGGAGTATGGAGGTGGAAAGGGAAAGGTATTTTAGAACGAATGGATTGCAGATGGATGAAGTAAGAATAATGCATGAGGCAAGGTTTAATGAAAACTATATATTGATTATACCAAGGGAGAGAGCGCAATATTTGTGTGAGAAAGGAGAGCAAGGAAGTCAGGAACTTCTAGCGAGAATGAGATGCGGATGAATGGAGGGTTATAATAGGTTCTGGCTTTCTGGAGAGAAGAGGATGTATGGATTGTGCGGTAAGGGGGATGCAAAAGTGGAACACTGGTTGGAGGAGTGTGAAGAGGTGGAAAGGAGTGGGATAAGCATGGTGGTATTGTTGCAAGAAAGGGGAGACAAAAGGGAAATGAGGGAATTCGAGGAAACGAGGAAGGAGAAGTGAAAAAGAGTGAGGGAGGATAAGTAGAAAAATTGAGAGAAAATGAGGAGAGGGAAAGTAGGGGTATTTAGGGGAAATGAAGTAAGCGAAAGTAATTGAAGTAGGAGAAATGATTATAAATGAGGGATACTAGCGGGCAGACATTGAGGGATGGATCAGGGAAGTAGACAAGAAGAAGTTTGGAAGTGGGAGCGAATGTTGAATTGAGGGGAAGTAACTGAAGCATGGGAAATAAACGGAAATTACGTTGAGAATTCATCTTTTCTTGTTGAATGCTAAATTGAGCTATTTTGTTGAAATTTAAATTTAAATTTTATACTAAAAACTTGACTATTCCAGTTTTGGTGGAAAGTAAAAGATTTTTACTAATTTTTTAGTTAAAAACTCGTCTTTTTTGTTTGAAAATTTACCTCTTTTTGGTTGGAAATAATTTCTTTGAACTAAAAATTTGATTTTCGTTTGCAAAATAATCGTTTTTAGTTAAAAATTTAACTATTTAATTGAAAACTCACGTATTTTATTAAAATGTTTACTTTCTTGTTAGAATAATTAATCTTCTTGGTTGAAAATTCATCTTTTTAGTTGAGACTTGAACTTTTTCGTTAAAAATTCACCTACTTTATAAAATTTGCAATAATTTACAGAAAATATTAGGAATTTAAAGCGTTTCATATTTAATTTAATATAGTGCTAAAATTAATTTTATTTTTAAAGAATTTATTCCTGTCTTGCCCTTTTATCGACAGAGCTTAAAAATTTTTGGCTTCTTATTGTAAGAGGGATAGGGGGGGGGCTGAATTCTGTGAAGTTTAAATTAAAAAAAAATAATTTGAAAACGATGGTAACTGATCACTGAAAATTATTGTTTAACTAATTTATTAAATTATTAAATTTAATTAATTTAAAATTCAAACTTACGGATGTGGATTCTCCTTCGAAGTCCATGTCAAAGTCATCACCGAAAAGATCATCCTCGCTATCTCTGTCACAGAGAAATGGCCTCTTGTTTATTTTACTTTTACTGAAAAGGACTTTCGAATTTGAAGTCAACTTTTCCATCTATTTTTCAAATACAAACGATATTTATAAATATGGTACCATTTTCAAAATAAAATCGCTGCATAAATTTCAAAGCTCATTTTTTTAAATCAACATAGGGACATTTTTAGATGTTTATGAATATTTAAAAATGTTAAAGGTAAAATGAGTTGTTTGATCATTTTACTTTGAAATTCGTGTCATTCGTCCATCTTTTGAGATAGAAAGATTTTTCTTGTATCAGTTTATCCAATTCTTCACTCTTTGAAAATTTATTTAAAAAAATAAATAATATAAAAAATTGTAAAGCTGTTTCGATTAAAAAAATAAAACGGAAAATTTTCTCAAAAAACCTAGTAATCAATTATTGCTAAAATTTTCAGGAAAAAAATAGAATTTGTATGATTTTTTTTAATTGAAATAATTTTACTGTACAATCATATACAATCTAAAAAATTGCAAAAAAGAGCCAGGTTTTGATAAAAATCAAAAATGATTTCTTTCGCCCAAAAAGCAAAAAAATACAAAATGAAAAACATTAGGTACGCAGACTATATTAGTCTCTATTATTCTTGAGATTTTCAGGAAAAAGTGGGATCTTTAAGACATGTTTTACTTCAAAAAATTGAAATAATTTAATTAATTCTTATTAATTCTAAAGTTTTGTCATCATTTTTAAAAGATGAAAAAATACATTTTTTATCTTTAAAATATTGAAATAATTTCATCATTTTTTATTACATTTTAGTTTTTCTCAACATTTTTAAAAATTGAAAAACTGGAACAAGAAAGACCAAAAAAAAATCAAAAATTGTACAAGGGCAAAGGTTTTGACCAAAAAGTCAAAAATAATTTTTTTTACCCAAAAATCAAAAAAATTCAAAATGAAAAATATTAGGTACGCAGACTATATTACTATTTATTATTTTTTTTAATTTCCGGAGAGAGTGGAATATTTAAGACATGTTTTATTTCAAAAGGTAGAAATAATTTTATTATTTCTTATTATTTCTTAAGGTTTCTCATCAGTTTCAAAAGATAGAAAAAAATTGACAAACTGTAACAAGAAAAACCAAAAAAAAAATCAAAAATTGCAAAAAGGGAAGATTTTGAGCAAAAAATCAAAAATATTTTTTTTCGTCCGACAAACTAAAAAAAATAACGTATATACAATACGTAGTACACAAATATATAAATACTAATTACTCTTTTAAATTTCAGGAAAAAAGCTGGATTTTTAAGAAATTTTTTGCTTCGAAAATTGAAATAATTTATAATTTTTGTATTATTTCTTATTTTTTCTTGTCAGTTTTAAACAATGAAAAAAATTGGCAAACTGTAAAAGTAAAAACCAAAAAACGTCAAAAATTACAAAAAGGACAAGCTTCTTAACCAAAGAAACATTAAATGGAAAAGATATGGTATATAGGCAATATTATTATCTATTATTCTTAAAAATTTCAGGATAAAAGGGAATTTTAAGACATTTTTTTCAAAATATTGAAATAATTTTTTAGTCTTTCTCAACAGTTTCAAAACATGGAAAAAGATTGACAAATTGGAACAAGAAAAACCAAAAAATCTAAAAAAAATTATACAAAGGACAAGGTATTAAAAAAAGTAAAAAAGAATTTTCTCTGTCGCAGAAAAAAAATTTTAAGGCAAATATATCAAATATCAAATGTTGAGGATCCCGAAATTTCGGTACAAATGGGAAAATTTCGGTTTTCGAAAAAATAGAAAAAAGAAGTACTTGTTATTAATTTTTTCTGAATTAAGATTTAGCCGCCTCTTAGGAAATATTCAAGAAATAATTTTTACACAACAAATTATAATTTTAAGCTGCCCAATCACCTAATATTTTGCCCGGAAAATATCCCAAAAATATGGAAAATATCAGTTTTATGTAAAATTTATACTAAAGACAGCATTTTTTGGAAGTTTTTCTATAAGCGAGAAGTTTAAAATTATTTTATAGTTAATTTCGAATTGTTTACATAATAATAATAATTTTTTAAAACAATTTTTGTCATTATTTAATTTTTTCGGGATAAATGATACAGTTAGTAAATTTGAAAAATAATATTTCATGTTTAAGGTATTTTGAAATTGAGAGTAACGTATTTCTTTAACGATAAATCATTGTTAACACTCATTGCCTCAACATTAATTTCAGAAAATAATAACTTTTTACAAATGATGAAAAATTGTTTTAATAGTGAAAATTGTTTAAGCAATTACTAAATATTCTAAGAAAATATTACTTTTACCATTTGTTAATTGTCTTTAACTGAAAAAAAAAACTTTTTAAGGTCAAGAGGAGCAAAATTGTTTTAACAAATAATAATTTCTTTAATAATTCAGAATTATTTTTAAAAAAACTTGGAAACTTAATGAATATAAATAATTAACTCAGAAAAAATACCGTCTTTAGCATGAATTTGGCATAAAACTGATATTTGGCATTTTTCCGGGCTTTTTCCGGGTATAATTAAAGGTGGTTAGGGGCGACAAAATTAAAATTTGTTCGATGGAGATTATTCCTTAAACATTCCTTTCGGAGCTTTGAAAGTTTCATTTACAAAAAAGTTAATAACAAATACTACTTTTTTCAATTTTTTGAAGCATCGAGCATTTCCCATTTCCGATTGGAAAACATAAATAGGGAATTTCTTATTTCGGAAAACGAACAACATGGAGGCATCGATTACCATAAATCGAAGGTCGAATTTTTAAACCACCTGTGTGAAAACGCGTTTCATAAAATGATTTTTTTTTCATTTCTGACAATTTAATTTGACCAACCCGCATTGAATTATTCAACCAATTCAATAATATCAAATTTATAAAACCGATGTTTTATAGGTTAGGTTCAAATCCCTGTTTCATTCGATTTTTCTTGTTATTTTCATACAGATTTGGAATAAAACCAAAAGCAGATATTACTTTATTGTTTATTTGATATAGAAATAGAGAATTTTTGTTAGACAATGCAGATAATTCGTACATGAGAGTCGATTCGATATAGGTTATAAACTGAAAATTGTGTGCTTTTTTATTGTACAAATGAGTAAAAATGTAGGAAAACGAATTAAATAACTGCATAAATTATATGAGGGAAATTAACATACCTTAGACATCAGAATATTTTCAAGTTTCTAGTATTAATTGGTTTTAATACGTCATTTGATTTGTCGAATATGATTTTGAACAAATTCGAGAGACGTAAAACGCATAGAAAACGCGTCAAGTGTGACATCGTCGGAATCTTCTTTACCGATAGATAAACAAAGAACAGAGAAGGAAAGAAACACATAAAAAAAAGAAAAGGATTCTGTTTGTAGGTTAGAATTTCAGAACATTTTGTACCGACAACTTTGTACAAGAAAATAATTGTTAATAATTATTCTTTATTTTAATGTCTTTAGAAAGTATTTTTTATCCAGTGCTGTACGTTAATTATTGTAACCTATAAATATCTGCATGAAGCATAGGGTGAGTTTCCAGAATAATAAAAAGCAAATTTTTGACTCTGAAATTTACATTTTAGTCTAAATAATAGATAATTGTATACATCTTTATTTTTTAATCTTTTGTTTTCAAATTTTTATTATTGATATATCGAATTTGAGCACTTGAACTGACACTAATTTCGATCAGAATAAAAATCTTTTATTTCGCAGTATTTAAAAATATTCTTCAAATTAAAGCTCAATTTGCTTTAATTTTTAATAACGAATTTTAATTTTAAAGTGCCCTAATTAATAATTTTTTATTGATTATTAAAGAAATTAAAATACAGTTTCGGTGCTTGGATAAGTTACAAATTCAAATGTTTTTGTTTTTACAATTCGAATTAAAACACATTTGAAAACTGCTTTTGAATTTCTATTTCAGTCAATTAAAACGTATTATTGAAGAATTTTTGTATCAAAAATTAAAGCAAATTTATCTTCAGTTGAAAGAATATTTGTAGTGTTAAAAATTTTTAGTATTAAAAAATTAGAAATTGTTCGTAATTTGAAAATTATCATAAAATTTTTTTATTAGAAAAGAATTAAAACACAGTTTTGGAGCTTCGATAATGAGTTATAAATTCAAATATGTTAAATTGAAAAATTCTAATCCACTAATTGTAAATATAAATTTTTCAAAAATCAAACAATTATTAAATGTTTAAAAAATATCAATATTTTAAATCCAGTAGCTTCATATGTAATATTTAAAATCGCCAGAATGAAAAATTACCTATTAAAGCTTCAAATTGTGAAAGGATTAAAGAATTTACTTTCTGCGATTCCAATTTAAAATGTTAATATTTTTTAAGCTATACATTTTGAAAAGTCACTCTAGAAAATTCTCAAATTTAATAATGTATCGTTTTGAAAATAAATCATGTTTAAAGTCTCTTTTAAAAATATTGATTTTTTTTAATTTCCATTTTTGAGGCTCTTAAATTTTGCCCGTTCGACCCGAAACGTTAGATATTAAAAAATTGTTTTTTTTTTTTTTGTATTTTAAAGTTTATGCAGTATTAAATTTAAAATTGTCCAATTTTAATTTTTAATCTTAAAGAAAACGAACCTTACGTTCTTTTTTTATGTTTAAAATTTTTTAAAAAATCCTATTTCTAGAAAAATGTTGCCCAAAGTCTGTTGACTCTCCGTATAAAAAAATGATCACTCTAGAGTATCTAGGCGGTTTTTCTCGGGCCTAAAAGTTCGAGCTTCTTTGGGTGAATAATTTTTTCAATTTTTTTCCTGCATATTTTAACCATAAAATTGATGTTTTATAAAAAATTTCACGATTAAAACGGAAAATATTCGTGTTATCAAACAAATTTTTTGCAGAAAATTCGTTCATATTTTTGTTGAAAAATGGAATTTATGATTTTTTGAAACGCATTTTCCATTGATAAAGGCAGACCCATTGGTAAAAATGGCTGAGACACATAAAATAACCAATAACTTCTCATTTCATTCCTGGAACTTCCCTGGAATGCCCTGGCTAAAGTTTCGGATAGGAATTCATTCCGAGTTATTCCGAAATCTGTATCTGAACCAACCTGAATCAATCCGAAAAATATTCTAGATTTTATTCGATCCAAATCGGATAAAAATTAATTGGACTTAATCCGGTTCAATCCGAACCAAATATTCAATCGGATTCAATTGGAAACGATTTCGATCAAACAAAATTGCGAACTTTTTCGGATTGGCTTCGATAGATTCGGATAGGTTCGGATACTTATTTCGGAATGATTCGGATTGTTTTTGAATGAATTTCTATCTGAAATTTTCGCTAGAGTAGGCATTGATACTTGAGTTTTTGTGATGGAAAGTCTGTTCTACAGTAATACTTGATTCATTTGGATTGATTGGTTTGAGTTGGTTCGATTAGGTTTGTTCTATTTGTTTAAATTCGTTCCTTAATTTTTTGTTAGTTTGTTTCGGTTGGGCAGTTTGTGTTCATTCGTTTAGGTTGGTTTGTTTTTAAGATCATTCGAGGTACTTCCTTTGGGTTGCTTCGCTTGGTTTGGATCAATCAGGTTCGTTCGATTGGGTTGGTAAGTTTAAATTGATATGCTTAGGTTGGTTATTTGGTTGGAGTTTGTTCGGCTTGGGTTCGTTCGGGTTGGTTCCTTTGGTTTCAATGTTTTGAGTTGGTTCACTAAGTTTGGTTCGTTGCGGTTGGTTCATTTGGTTTTATTTTTTTATTTGATCATTCGGGTTTGTTCCTGTTGGTTTGGTTCGCTTAATTTCGTTTGTTTAGGTTGGTAAATTTTGGTTAGTTCATTCGAGTTCGGGTTGGTTTGCTTGGTATCCACATAGGTTCGTTCGATTGGATTTTTTGGTTTGGCTAGTTTGGATTGGTTGGGAGTTGTTGGTCCGGGTTGGTCGGTTTGGGTTTATTAGTTGCTTCTGATTACTTTGTGTTAATTCGTTTGGGTTGGGTTGTTAGGCTTGGTTGTTTGGTTTGGTGGTTTGTGTAAGTTGGATGAGTTTGATGGTTTGGGTTATTTCGTTTGTGTTGGCTCGTTTCAGCATGCTCGCTTGCGCCCGTTATTGTTTCCTTGGTTGAGTCGTTCGTTTGGGTTTGTTCCTCTGGGTTGTTTGGTTTGAGTTGGTTCGCTAGGGTTGGTTAATTTGGTTAAGTTTTTTTGTGTTCGATCATTTGGGTTGGTTCGTTTGTTTAGGTTCGTTCGTTCTGGTCATCCGTTCGGGAAGGTTTCTTCAGATTAGTTCGTTCGCAACAAACTCCTCATATCTTGCCTTTATTTTTTAAATAAAAAAAGAGAACAGCAAATATTAACTGATTTCAAAAATGTTCTTTTACCTTTTTTTCGGATGCCAACTCATAAATATTTTTTCTTAACTTAAACGATTCGATTAATTTGAGCATTTTACCCATCCTAATTTCTCTATTTCAAAAAATAAACAACTTATTTTTAAATCCAAATTATTCACGAACATCTTTTATTTCAGAAAGGCCAAATAATTTACTGGCTGCGGATCATAAAAAATGGAAAATACAAGATGTGTTTCCGTGAAAGATGAGCGAGTTCACTTATGCATCTGGACATTGCAAAAATCGGATTTCATTTTTAATAAAAAGGCTGAAAACCTTGGAAAAGTTTTTAAAAAATCAATAAAATCACCAGAGTATTTTGTACAAGAATTTGCCAACTTAAAATGGTTTTTCGTTCTTAAAAAATCACGCAATTTAGGATTTTATGATCTTCTTCTTTTTTGCGAAAGCATCAAGAAATCGAATCTCGAACTGAATTTCAGTTTTGAGATAACAACCAAATTTGATCAATTTTTACCAAATACAGTACCATGCAGCCCTCTAATAACAAACGGAGTGCGGAATCATAAAATTGTAAGCTTTTTTATCTATAAACTCAATTCAGAAACCAATTTAAGAATGAACTTTCTAATGGAAGAAATGGCTATTGTCTGCAGAATAACACAAAATGAAAAATCATTTGCATTTCTCCGAAGCTTTGAATCTTTTTACTTAAAAGAAAACTTCAGCGATGTAGTGATTGTCGTCGAAGGAAAACAATTCCACGCACACAAAATAATCCTGGTTGCAAATAGTCCAGTTTTTCTAGGAATGTTTTCCCATCAAATGATAGAAAATATTTCAAGTAAAATCGAAATTGACGATTTTGAACCAAAAATCGTTAAGGAATTTTTGCGTTATCTTTATACAGGAAAGATTACAAATTCGGATAATTATACAGATAAACTTTTTGCAATTGCTCATAAATACCAAGTGGAGAGTCTGAAAAATAAATGCGCGCTGTTATTATTTGAGAATTTGACAATTGAAAATGCGATACATGTTCTGATTTTGTCTGATATTTATGATTCTGAAGATCTGAAGAAGAAATGTTTGGGTTTGATCAACACGAATTACGAAAAGATTCGAGACAAGGGTGACTTGCAGAATTTAGAAAGGCAACCTCGTCTTCTTATGGATATTTTAAAAGCTACAAGTGGACAAATTGAGAAAGAAACTAATCCTGTCATTGAATCTTCTATAGTGAACATACCAAGCAAAACTTCCTGTCTTTGGACCGTAGAAAGTTGTTGGGAATACTGCGAATCTCCCCGTTTTCAAATGGAAACTGGGATTCCCGGGAAATATTTATCCTGGTGGTTCAGAATGGTTAAAGGCAATGTGCTTCTTTGTCTGGCTCAACATTCAGAAGCTAAGGCCTTTTTAGAAATTACAGTTGTCCTTCAAAGCCTTTTGACATTAAAAGGAAAGAAAAAATTCCGCATAAATCTTGACGATAATACGAGTCTCTACAATTTGATAAAACTGCAAGAAAAGGTTACAAAGTTGATACTATTCTGTAAAGCAGAGCTGATTCCAAAACGAGCAAATGAAATTTCCAAAGACCTTAGAAATTTCGAAGAGCAGTTGTCCTACGAATTTTTCTTCAGGAATACAAATTGCAGCGACGTGACACTTTACAATCGGGAAAGGCAATTCCCGGCTCATAAAATTATTCTCGCTAATAGGAGCGAGAAATTCAAGAAAATTTTTTTATCCACCGAATCATTGTTTGAATTTACAAAAAAGAACGAAAATCGGGTGAAGAAATTTGAAAATCTTCATATGGATCAGCTAAAACCGAAGGTTTTTGAGAAGTTTCTCAATTACATTTACAATGGAGATATTGAAAATTTGGATAATTTAGCGAGTGGCCTGTATCTAGCGGCGAGCGAATACGACGTCCAAGATTTAAAACTTGTCTGCGAGAATATTTTGCTGACAAGTATTAACGAGAAAAATATAATTTCGAATCTCATATTTTCTGAAAAGTATAATATCGAGTGCTTGAAAGATAAATGTATTTTTCTAACAGCGAAATATTTCGAAGAAATTGAGGAGCATCAATTAATAAGTTTGGAAAGGACATTTTGTTTCAAGGGTATATTTAAAAGCCAAGTTTTTATATATTTCATGATTAAATATTTGTTGAAAAATTCGAATAAATTTAAGAGATATTTGAAAGTTATGGCAAGATACAATAATAATTTTAAACTTGAAAATATTTCAAAAAATTTAAAACACAATTTTGAAAGCTTTAAGGAGACATTTTTTTGCTTTTAAGATTTTTGAAAATTTTAAAAATAATATTCACTTTTATAAAATTTGTTTCAAGGGAATATTTAAAAGCCAAATTTTTATATTTTTCACGATTAAAAATTTGTAGAAAAATATAATTTTAAGAGACATTTAAAAGTTATGGAAAGATAAAAAAATTAATTTTAAACTTTAAAATATGTCAACAAATTTAAAACAAAATTTTGAAAGATTTCAAGAGAACATTTGCTTTTTTAAGATTTTTGGAATTTTAAAAAATAATTTTCTATTTTATAGAATTTGTTTAAGATAATAATTAAAGGATTTCAACACTTTAAAAATGATTTCCTAAATTGCCAAAAAAGAATGTCGAAGGGTCAAAAGAAACATATTTTTATTCGGCAGGATTTTAAAAAATTGTAGAAAAACTTGAGTAACTTAAACAAATATTTAAGAGTTTTGAAAAGATACAAAAGTAGTTTTAAGTTTTAAATTCCTCAAAAAATTTGAAACAACATGTAGATTTTTGAAGATTTCAGAGACAATAAAAATATGTTCTTTAGAATTCTGGGAAAATTTGTAATGATATTTTATTTTACAACATTTATTTTAGGACAAAATATTTTAAAAGGATTACAAATCATTTTAAATGATTTTAAAAATTGTCAAAAAGAATCTGATAGATCTTGAGGAAATTTTTTCAATTTTGCAGAATTTTTTAAACATTTTGGAACAGTTTGAATCATTGGAAAACAAAAATTCGAAAATAGTAAAAAAATCTTAACAAATTTCAAAAAATTTCACAAAATATTTCTTTTTGAAGATACAAAGGTACAAAAATAATTTTAAACTTAAAAAGATTTTAACAAATTTAAAAATAAGTGTAGATTTTTGAAGATTTCAAGCCAAAAAATTATAAGCTTTTTAAGCATTTTCGAAAGTTTCCAGAAATTAAAATATTTTTTTTTTAAGATTTCTGGAAAATTTGTTAATTATTTTTTATTTTTCAAAATGTTGTTTAATGTATTTTTTTAATCCTGAAGATTTTAAGGCAATTTTAGGAATAATTCAAATCGGTTTAACAGATATTTAGCCAGATTTAGAAGTTTTGAAGAGATTAGAAATATTTAAAAACTGAAAGATTTTCGAAAATTAGTAAAATATTTTTAAATTCTTTCCAGTCATCAACATGTGTTAAATATCTTTCTAACTTACACAAATTTTTCCTAAAATTTGTTAATTATATTTATATAACCTTAGAGTAAATAATTAACAAAGCTTCCTAAATAAATAGTTGTTCGAAATTTTTATTTATTATTAAAATTTATTTTCCCCTTTAAATTAAAATGACTACATTTTTTTCTTCTTAACTAAAAAATCTTTCGTTGTTGAGGAGTCAGCTATTTTGTTTAAAATTCTTCTTTTTTAATGAATCTGAAAGATGCTAAGAAATTTTTTTTATTTTGCAGGGTTTTAAATCTTGACGTGATTTCAAAAAATTGTTTGAAAATGTAGATTTTTGAAGATTTCAAAATAAAATTTGAAGGCTTTTTAAGAATTTGAAAAGCTTTCACGATAAAAAATTTTGTTTAAATTTCAGAGAAAATATAAACTAATTTTTTTTTTAAATTTGAAGAGAATATATAAAAAGTTTCTCAAACATTTCAAAAGAAATCGAAAATTGTAAAATCAGAATCACGAAGATTTTAAGGTAGTTTTCAGAACTAAAAAAAAACAATATTCAAATAATTTAAAAAGATATTTAGACAGTTTAAAAGTTTTGTTAATATTAAAAGATAATTTGACAGTTAAAAATATTTATAAATAATCTAAACTAAATGTAAATTTTTCAAGATAATACTAGTAATTCGGAGCTTTTAAAAGTATAAAAGGCTTTAAAAAACTTGTTAATTATCCTAGGATCATTTTTAGTGACTTTTTGCTCAAAAAAATTAATTTTTAAAGAAATTTAAAAAAGATCTTGAATCATTTTAAAAGAATTCTAAAGTCTCGAGAAGGACATTTTGTGAATTTCGAAAGATTTTTCAACATTTTAGGAATAATTTGAATGAGTTGAAAAGATATTAAGGGATTTATAATTCCTAGAGGTTTTAAAGAAACTAAAAATATTTTTAAACTTTGGAAAATTTAACAAATATTTGTTAATATCTTCCAAACTTCTAAAAGTCCTCAATATATTTTAAACTGAATCGAATTTTTCCTTAACAATTTCTAAAACTTATTATACTTTGCTCAAGATTTAGAATATTTGAAAAATATTGCATTATCTCAGAGCCTTTTTCATACATTTGTATTTTTAAAAATTAGATTTTAAAGAAGATTTACAAATTTTCAGTATTGTTTGGTTTTCTTTGCGTTTTACACCAGGAGATGATACTTTTAGTAAAGAAATTATAGGATTTCAAAAAAGAAATTTTTTGTATAGTTAAGGTTTATATATGTTAGATTTAAAAAAATGACTATTTTTAATAAAATGTTATGTAATTTTAAATAATATTTACAATTTTTCATTAGATTATGTTCGTGTTTTTTTAAACCCAATGATTTTTGTTTAAAATTATCAAATTCACAAGCTTAAACAATTTCGGATTATATTAGTATTTTTCGGTTGAAATTTACATTTTTATTTAAAAGTCATTAGATTTAGATTTTATAATCTGAACAAGATTTATAATCTTTGAACAATTTTATTTTTTTATATTTTTTTATCATCGGAAATCGGTATTTTTAATTTTTTTTAAAAGTTATATTTAAAGAAAAATTTACAATTTTTCAAAATTTACAATTTTTCAAAATTTTTCGGATATGTTGGCATTTTCCACCAGAAATCGTTTTTTAAGTGAGAAAAATCATTAGATTAAAACAAATTTACCATTTTTTGGTTACAATTTCAATAAAGCCATCGTTTTTCAACATAAATTTCAAAGAAGATTTATGCTTTTCTAGCAATAGAATCTTACGTTATGTTACTGTTTTTTGTCGGTAATTATTGATATTAATAAAAATATGTTTCAAAGAATAGATAAAATTTTTAAGTACTTTAGGTTATTTTCGTGTGTTTAACCTGAAATCGATACTTTTAGAGAAAAATCATTCGAACTAAATCCAATAATTGTTGTATAAAATAATATAATTTATAACCTTGACAAAATTCGGATTATGATAGCGTGTTTCGTTAAAAATGTACACTTTCATTAACAAAAAAACAAAAGATTTAAAAAAGATTGACAATTTTTCAACCTTTTTAAGGTACATTGGTGTTTTAAATTTAAAGTTGGCATTTTAAAACAAAAATCATTATAATTTGATCAAGATTTGAAATCTTTGAACAATTTTGGATCAATGAAATTAATAAAAGTTCAAGGTAATTTAAAAAAAACTTTTAAACAATCAAAAAATTCACTGAATCAAAAAAAACTTCATTGATTACAATAAATTTTGAGCGAATTTAGAGAAATTTAAAGGAAATTAGATGTTATATATGAAATTTAATAAAAAATCAATCTGAATTTAGAAAGCAATCAAGTGACTTGAAAACAATTCAAAAAAATGGAAAAATTATTTTAATTGGGTATAATTGAGTAATTTTAGAAGAATTAAACAGAATTTAAAAGGATTTAGGATAAAATAATAAGAATTCGGGACAAATTACAAATGAATTGAGAAAAATAATTGCAAATCTCTTCAAATCATCGAAACCCTACGAAATCTCTCATGTCTTGTCAAAAATTCTTTGAAATCCATTAAAATATTAAAACTCCTTAAAATTATTAAAGCCTCTGGAAATCCCTTGAAATTGTTTAAACTTCTTGAAAATACCTTGGAATCGTTTAAAATACCCTACAAATATTTCAGTATTTGAAAGCCTTCAAGCTACTGAAATAAATAAAACAAGTATGGGAATATTTCTAAATTTCCTAAAATATTTCGAATACTTTGAAAGACCGTTTAAATTCCATTAAATTACTGAAATCAATAAAAAAATTCTTTGGAACCTTTTAAAATAATCCAAATGATTTAAAATCCTTTACACTTCTCTGAAATTTTGTAAAGCTCGTGGAAATTCCAAGGAACAAAAAAAAACGTTAAAATATTTCAATTCCTTTTATCATTTTATTATTACTGAATTAAGTAGAAAAGAGTAAATTTATAGAAATGAAAGTTCATTAAAAAACTTCCAGTGAATTCATAAAATTCAAGTGAATTCGAAAGAATTCAGGGTGACTTTCAAATCTCTTGAAAATTTTAAAACCCTACAAAATACCTCTCATGAATTAATTCTTCAAAATCCACTAAAATAATATAAAATTTCGTGCATTTTATGATATTTTCTGAAATCATGAAAAATACTTTGAGAGTTTTAAAATAATTTGAATACCTCCGAAATCTTATAAAATAACGTGATATCTTTAAAAATATTTTAA
>JAAAKG020056850.1:0-18054 GCA_010014905.2 Druon quercuslanigerum | reverse complement strand
CCCCTCCCTACCGAGTGAGTCACGCCTACCCCGAAAGGGAAACGGCTTAATGGTGTAATAATAATAATAATAACATTACGAAAGCATGATCATTAGTGCATAAAAGCAGTTTACAATGGGTAAAAAAGAAAGATAATACAATATTAGCATGCACACCTGACTTAAATATTTCGAAAAATTCAAGGTAAATTAAAAAACTGAAATAAAATTGTTATGAATTAAAGGTTAAACCAACATAACTTAAAGGGAATTACAAAAACTTTAAGGAAATTAAACGGAATAAGAAAAATGCACAATAGTATAAATACAAATAAATGCATAAAGTTTGGTCATGGGTTAATATGGATGACTAAAAAATAACGATAAGTATAATTTTGCACTTCCAGCTTACCGTCTCTAACAAGAACAAGGTGATGTTACTCAACATGTCCAAAAAACAGTCGGGGCTCTACAAATGCGAAGCAACAGAAGAACTTCCCACTCTAGAAACAAAAACTGATGCAGCTGCCATGACAATAATTGGTAGGTATATACTCTCACTAATATTATCCTCTCTCTAACATAGATTATTCTATCACTAGAATCCATTTCATTCATTTCATTCTACCTTTGCTCAAAATTAAAGTTTGTGTAAAACGACGTATAAGCGGGATTTAACTCGCTACATCGAGGAATTTCATTGCGCACGTCGCATTGACAAATGCCCGAGTTACAGCTTCAAGGTTTGCAATTGAATTGAAATACCTAAATGCGGGCTGTACTTTTTCATGTCAGTCGATCAGTAATATCAGTCAGCTGTTAGCGAAATCTAATTGTACAGAGAAAATTCAAATTACTGCTTTTTAAAGAAGATTAAAGACCAAATATTTGTCGTGCAAAACAAGGAAACCCTTAACTGCATACAATTTTTTTTCATTATGCAATAATGAAAAATGTGTGTCTTTAATTAAATGACGATGAACTGTACGAGCTCATGTAGTTACAGGTTTTCATTTTTCTGTATTGTTAGTCGCATGTCTTTTAATCTGTATTACTAGAAATTTTGCAGATTCGGACGAAATAAATTTTTTTATTAAAACCTTAATTGCAATTCTTTTATTATAAATCATTAAGCATATAAAAGAGGGAGTTTTGATGTTTATAAATATATTATCTAAAATTTCATAAAGAATTTAGTGACATATTTTCTTGTTTTGCACGGCAGATATCAAGAATTTGAATTGTTTTGATATTTATTCGATTTTCAATCTCAGACAAGAAATATAAATTCTGAATAGCATGGATGATTCTCCTTATCTTTGTTAACGTCAAAAAGAAAGTCATCTCAGTTCTGACGTCTCTCTGGTGCGAAATTCAAATTAAAAGATTTTGTTATTGTTTTAAATGTTTCGAACAAGTGTGACTGTCAAATATTTAGAAAAGGCGATTTTTGATTTATTTGGAACTTTTGTGATTACTAGATGTGCCACAAAATAAGCCAACTATATTGGTTGAGAGACAGCGATTGCCACTGGGGGAGACACTCCGGGCGAATTGCACATCGGGTTCTGCGTTCCCCGCCCCCACCATTACGTGGACCCTCAACGGAGAACCCGTAAGTATCGCCTCGTTTCACCTAGCCAAGCTACGTGACCTTACTGGATGATTAAAGTTCCTTGGAAATCTTTCTCCTCCACCATTTCTCGTTTTAATTCTCTCTTTCTTTCTTCTTTTTGTAGATCTTCTTCTATCCTTCCATTTTATTTTATTTTCCTTCTGATTCTGTGCTCATTTCCATTTTTTTTCTTTATATTCCTTTCGTCTTTCTTTCTATATCCACTGTCTTCTATCCCGTGGTTTTATATTCTTAATTTCTTATCCTGAGCCCTTTGTCTTTTCTATTCCACATTTGTTTCATTACTTAATGTTTCACCTAAATCAATAAGGAGTAGATTTCTGGGTGCCTTCAACTCAAAATCAATCAACTTGAAAAAGTGTCGATACTGTTCAACGGATGTTTATGTTTTTACTCGTTGAAGTGTGACTCTAGGCAATATCTCTCTAGTCAATCGCATTTATTTACACGTTACTTCTGAAAGAGTTCACGTTCCCCTCAGTTTGGTGGCGTCAGAAAGGATTCTTTTCTGTCGGGAGTGAAATCGTGCAAGCAATTTTCCATTCCTCATATATAACTCACATTCAATAGGGAAGCTGCAACTAACCATTGAATTTAATTTCATGTGAAGAGATAATCAAAGTCCTTCGAATTATCAAGCCTTTAATAGTTATTGTTAAAAAATATTAATTCATATAAACGTTTTTCCATATGTGGGACTTCTGCAATAATTTGTAGGGAAGGGCCGCTCGGTTCGCAGAAATTCCATGAGCGTTGACCAGATATTTTTGGTGTGCCTGCGGATCCAAAGACTAACCACTAGCAATTCTGATAGAAATCCGGATTTTAGATATTGAAAAGAATCCAAGGAATACGAAAGCTCTCAAGATAATTAAAAAAACAGGTTCATACCTGAATTCAATAGTAGATAATTCCTGGACTAATAATTGTATTTAAAAAACCGACATAGAGGGGGTAAACACTTGCAATTTTAATATACTGAAGAATTGGTACGTTTTGGACAGTAGCACCTCTAGGGGAAGTCAATTTAAATGTATAAAATCAAGTATAAGCTTCACATGAATTTTATTGTTATAATATAGTTTACTTATTTATGAATCTACTGCTAAACTCCTTTTTATAAAAAAAGTTTGTATACATTTTCCGAATTCACAATACCCCAGAAAGTAGAACCGGTGCGTTTGGGAATATGTTTTGCAGTATGCGTTGGATAATATCGCAGTCGATAATTTAACCTATTCTCTGATGACACTGACAGTTCTCAAATCTGTCGCATAAAAAATATAACTTTCACTGTATTATGGTTTTTCACACTTGGTCTAAAAGTAAGTTTCTTTACAATTTATTCAAAAACAAATTATAAAAAATATGATTAAAATGCGGTAATGTACATTTTTAAAAATTATAAAACAAAATAGTTTATACATTTTCAAACTAGTAAAACTTTGCTTATAGCCCAAAGAGTATTTTGTTTTTATACTTTTTGTTTAGTGTCGCAAACATAAGCTCTATAGGGCTGAATATGATAACGAGGTTAGTGTTAAAAAGAGAAGATTTAAAAAAAAAACAGATTAATTACTAGCTTTTTATGGTAATACGTAAAGAACATATCTTTTCTCATTTCTAGTAAAAGGTAACTTTCATTAGTTATTGCTTTATCTAAATATGTTAAGAGAAAACAAGATGCTTTTAGAAAACTTTAATTTGAATTTATGTCATCTGGTCTTTTGACTTAAATTTTTCCTACATAAAGCTCCTATTACTGATTTTTGTAGAAAGAAAGTAATATACTATATTTATCTTTAATTCTCCTTTCTTGCATTGACCATTTTAAATCCATAGGTTTTCGTTGCCTCGAACGGAAACCCTCATAGTTTACACCAGGCCAGTCCGTTCATTTATTGTACTTTTATGAGAGAGAGGAAGTGAGGTTAGGGGAAGTAGGGGAGCGAAAGTTTTTCGCGAGGAGATGGAAATGCATTTAAAGTGCGACTCGAACTAAAAAGCGGCAATAGTCACTGAAACCACCTCTCCGGAACTCATTTCTGCCAACCTGGGCTTTTTCACCTTTCTGCCCTAACCAAGATGCATCATCCTCCATAGCACAAGAATAAGGCGAATCGAGTTCCTCAGACAGTTGAGCATCTATCGTTCCTTTAACAAGACTTGACTCGATCAGGGTTCTTGTACTTCACTCCCACGTGGCCGCAGCCTTGACAGGGATAGCATCTCGTTTTCTCTGTATGTTTTCATAACCTACACTACACATAATCAACCTTGAGGTGTCATGTACACAGTAGCCTGACCGCAGCTCCTCCCTCAACTCTACTAGGCATTCTGATTCCCTCTTAAAATCTTCTGTCTCCCTCTATAGGCCTTCTTCGTGATGTTGTGTTTCAACTATCCTATCGATTAAGTTTCACCGAAGGGGCACCTTTCGGCGTACTTTACATGCTCTAGATGCGCCGTTTTTTCAAAGATCAAAGACCTCGGCTTTGGTGCTAAGAACCAGCTCGCGCACGTTTTCCCCAGACCCGACTGCCTCCCTGATAGCAGAGGAGATCTTGGACCTACCTTCAGCTAGTTTCATTAAAATTGTTTTGTCTAAGATCTTCAGGGTTGATTTTTCTAGTCTATTGGTATAGGCCTTAAACTTCTTCTCCAATTTTCTGCGCGGAAACCATCGCGGTGTTCGCTAGGGGGGCTCATATGTTGTTAAAACACTTCCTTGCCATCCATACTTTTTTCCTGGAAAGTTTTTTTGGTATACCGCGAGTTCGGCGTTGCCATATATTCTTTCGCCTACGAAACGTCGTGGATCTCTCCATAAAACAATCGCTCGCTCAAGGTTTTGTTTCATTTGTGTTTGATATTTTGTTCCATGAGTAGTTAGGGAAACGTAATGTCCGTCTAAACAGAGCTCCGCATGCTGGAGAAGGTTTGATTACTACCTTAGGAGGCAATCAGGCAGGGGAGAGTGCCCTGAGCTATCGCACCAGAGGTCTGCGATTCGCAGCGCCAACCTTTTAAGGCCCATCAACGTTTCCAGATGAACCCCTCTAACTGGGATTACACAGTCATCCGCATTTTCCTGAGCATAATGCCCCTCTTTATTATGCCTACGAAGGAGGCCATCCACTACCATGCACCACAGGAGGGGCGACAGAACCCCCCGTCCCCTGTTAGCACCCCCGTGGTTTCGAGTCTTCTTCGGCGTAGCATGCTTCCTATCCAGCTTACCGGCTGGTGTGGCACGCCACACCTCAAAGCCTCTCGACATATGACTGCTGGAGGAGTATTACCGAAGGCACCCTCTATATCCTTCGTTATAGAACGTTCCTACAGAATACCCCTTTTTTACCAACTGCTGCTCCAATGTTACCACAACGGCATGGCGTGCCGTTTCTACCAAGTAGCCTGCCTGAAAAGCATGCTGCCCTATGCGCAACGGTGAGGCCAAAAGTGTCTCATCCCTGATATATCGCTCTACCAGTCTCTTTAACCTTATTAGAATAAACGACGTTAGGCTTATCGGTCTAAAATATATTGCAGCAGTGGAGCTATCCTTCCCAGTTTTGGGAATGAAGGCAAATTCCAGGTTTTTTTGTAAAAGCACTGTATAGATGCCATCCGCCCCTGGTGATTTAAAGAAGCAGAAGGACTCTGCGGCCCACTTCACCTTTTTTCTCTCTACGAACTTTGCGGCGAAATTCCAAACGACCCTCCTCAACTCTTGGCCCCAGTTTTCTCTTCAGTTAGGTTTGGATCCGCTGAAACCCTAGAAAGTGAACTTGCATTAGGTAGTTCAGCGTTGCTTCTTCGTCTTCGGCAAATTTGCCATTTTCGAGCCTCATTAGCCCGAGGCGAGCTTCCGGAGTTTTCGCTAAGATCTTGTGGAGCCTCGCTGTTTCCGAAATATCTTTCGATTCCTCACAGAAGCCCCTCTAGTCTTTCTGCTCATACTTCCTCATATTTTTATTGTATTCATACTGAGCCATCTTATAGATGACCCAGTCTAAAAGCAATTTGGTTCTATTTGCGCTATTGCGCGACGCTCTTATCTTTTTGCGGAGTTTCTTTAGGTTCGTCTTCCACCATTCTGCTTCTTCCCTATACTTAATTGTGCTTGTAGGACCATTCTTTTCATACGATGCAGTCAGAGCTCTCCGCAGAAAATCCTGAGCGTACTCTAACTCATCATTGCTGCCATAGTTTGTGAGAAATTCCACTAGCCTTCCTCTGAGCTCCTCTTTGTATTAGCCCCGAAGTCTATTTCTAGGGTTTCTGATTTTTGCAACGGCTGGTTTTCCTAGGTTTAGCTGAAACAAGATATATTTGTGCTCCGAGAGAGACTCCTCACCAGAGAGTCTCCAGTCCACTACCCTGTTCTTTAGTAGCTCCGAGCATAGTGTCAGATAGATAACTATACTCCTGTCTTTATTCTAGAACGTGGGAGTATCACCTCAATTCAAAATCTTCTTGTCAGTGCCCGCTAGGTATTCGATTAAATCTCTTTCTCTGCCATTGATATTTTTGCTCCCCCACGCCGTATGGTGAGAGTTCGCATCAAGGAAATAAGCCAAGGCAATTACAGCCTCTAGTCTTTCTCCGCTTGCGTCCCTGAGCCTCACCCGAATAATAGTGAGATCCCTGGAGTAGAGCTTAGGCACTAACCTCGCATCCATACCCTCGACAACTATGTATGCCTTTCGCGTTTTTTAGCGGCCCCTTATAAATCTTGTCACACCCTAACAAGCCGCTGATCCTTTCCCTGTACAACCAGGGTTCTTGGATTAGTTCAAACCCTGTCTGCATCACTGACATGCGTCTGGCTAGAACTGCCGAGGTGCCTTTGCTGTGGTGCAAACTCACCTGCATCATGGAGATTTTCGTCTCATCCATTGAAAGGCAAAGCCGGGGCATCCCCGGACGCTTCTGGCGACTGGATTGTCGCCAGCTTCATTGTTTAACACCACTTCCAGTGGATTGCCCCCTACGGCGCCTTACGCTTTCTGCGGTGGGGTGAAGGAGGGTCCCGGAACGGGTTTCTCATTGTTCTTTGTTTGTCTTTTATAACTTTCCGATATAAAAGTCCCACGAGAAGTTAGGGAAATGGAAAATACCCTCTGCAGAGCCCCGCATGCAGGGGGCAGTTCTGAATACTATATGATTTGACCTGGTGTCCCAAATTCCCCGTTAAGACACCTCCTTTATGACCCTCGCCTGTCCGCCTCTACTGAAGGGGGCAGGCCGGGGTATTGAAGGATTTGTTGACCCTGGTGCCATGCAGCCCTCGACACGGCGATTCCATTTTGGCTTCGGGAGCATGAGAACTCGCGCCCTCGGTATTCCAGGGGGTTTTGCCAGTTCTCCCTGGAAGGACTCCTTAATATAGATCCCATCTACCAAAGTCCGTCAGATGTGCAGAATAACTACACCTCGCGATGTAGCCCCTCTGGTTCACCTATTCCGAACTATAGTCCGGTGAGACCCGTAAGCTCTCCTACCACCTACAAGGTTTCGCGATCCCTAGGGAGAGTAACTATTACTTAGAAACAGATAACATTAAATATAAACACAAATTGTTTATTTGAAAATGATTTTTTGAAGTTTATGCATACGTCGGTCCTTGGTTGGGGCACTTTAGCACAATATTCATTTATGAATGAGTGATTAAACTAAAGTAATAACATATATAATAAAAAGTTATTAATTTAGGAAATATTTAAGAAAAACAAGGTTTCGTGTTTTTTCCCATCCAAAAGGTATTAAAAATTCTTAAGAGTGTCGAACAATCAAAATAGTTATTTTCAACTGGAAGTCAAGTTATTAAATGGGGGGATTAGGGCGAGATCGGTTACAACAATATATATAATTAAAATATTTATCATAAGGACAACCGCAGGATTTCGCCGGGATCAGGTGCTTATCTGAAATTTTCACCCGATCCCAGCGAAATCGCGGTAAATTTTCAGCCATAACCACGTCTCACTGCCGTGAGATGGGTGGTTAAAGTCTGTGACGGAATGAATACGGTGATCCGGCAAAAGTCTCGTGCACCCTGAGGACACGGAGCGACTCAAGGACAATCGCCTTCTGCATTTTCCCCGCAAGAGTTTTAGCATATTGTTCACACGCAGAGATGCGTATATATATAGATAAATATTGCAATTGAAAACAAGTAAGGCGGCCATCACTGTTAACATTTCCATCCCTCCGAAATAAGTCAGTTTGGTGTGTCATCGAAAGCGACGACAACCGGAAATATAACAAAGGAACATGCAGTTTTCTCAACCAAGGAATGTTTCATGCGCATAGAAAATGATTATTTACGCATAGTTTATGTGAGGATTTTTAGAAAACATGAAAGGTTGTATTAAAATAATTAAACTCCCTACAAGCAGATATCTTTTATTTTTCAAAAATATTTTTATAAAATAACGAAAATTCACTGGAAAGGTACCATAATTTTTTTTATAGCTATAAATTAATTACCGTTCGAGGAATAAATAATAAATAATAAATAATAAATAATTATCAAGGAATAAACTAAAAAAAGATTTTTACTTTAAACATTTCTGCCTTATAATAAAAGAATTCCATGTAGGCTTTAGCGAGTTTGTTAACACCTTAGCTTGGAGTTTTTTCTTTCGAAATTGTCCCCGGACCGCTGTTTGCGACTACTTATATAAGTTATGTAACTGAATTCAGCATAAATCCTCAGCACATGGCTTCTTTATCCACAATCCACATAAGCATCCGATATCTTGGTAAAAGGTGCCGGTGAGGAGAGGTAGGAGAGAGGAAGTGGTGGAACTTGAAGGCCAGTAAAATGGGTGATAATAGCGAAAGTATATGAGGGAGGTGTAGAGAAAGGGAGTGGAAGAACGGGACGCGTAATATGGGGGATTACATTAGCAGACGGAAAGTAGACGAAAGAAGGGTGAGTACTTGAGGAATAGTACATTATGTAACAAGGGGCGAAAGGAGCAGATTTTTCCCGCGAAGGCAGTAATTACCCGACAACACTCATCCGTGGCCACCTTTTGGGCCTGAAAAGCCTGTCCGGCGCTACAAAATCCTTTTATGAAGACGTACGGCTCCTGATTTTACTAATGTTTAATATTAGTGATAAATTATGACAGGGTAATTGCAAATGAGACTCAGGTAAGTGCGATATCTGTTTTTTTATTTTTTATTTCAATGTGAAATATGAAAATCTGCCACATTTCAAGGTTCGTTGGAGAGATTAATGAACCTACTGTTTGCAATAAAAGTGCAAGTTATGCATAATATTAATGAGAAATAATATTTGATATATACATACATAAATTTACACAGACAAATAATTTTTTAATTAATTAAATAATAAAATTAATTTTTCCAATAACACTACACCTTCATACCAAATTGTTTTCTTTTTCTTTTCACACTTATTTTCATAAATTACAAAAAATTGAAAGCAAACATAAATTGTCAGAATAAGTAAATTTTGCGTTAATAAGTTACGACATCACAAACATGTAAAATTTTTATCTGAGTTTTTTCTTTTTTTGCATGGATTACACTTGCCCCTAATCAGCGAAAATCTGAAATCGGTTAGATATTACCAAACTAAATTTAGCAAGTTTTCGTTGATTAATGAACGAGTGTAGCCACTCTACTCTACATCTAAATTCAACAATTCAGTGAATCCCAAAGAATGAAAACAAATAATTACAATTAAATTTAAAAAAATTCCGAGCAATTTAAAAGCATTTAAAGTGAATTCAAAATTATTAATGTAAAGAAGTTTATGATAGGCTATACTTCAGTTCTCAGGATTCCAGAATTTATTCGAGAAGCTGAAATTATTATATTATATTTTCATGATCGATATAATATTTTCATGGTCCAAGGAAATGTCAATTCTCTAAAAAATATACTTCGTTGTCTCTAATAGCTTAATTGAAATAGTACCCGGCCTACAATCGGCAGTTCTATGTATCGATTCCCAGTAAAGCGAATTGAGAAGATCTTATTTTAAAAAATTATAATTTTAAAACTATATACAAATTTAATATTATTGTTTAAAATAAATTGTTCTTATTTTAAATGTCGTGCAGTCACAGTGTATCCAAAAAAATTTGGTTTTGCAAGGTATGAGAAAAAAGTTGTCATAAAATTACAGGAAAAAATGTTCAGAATAGTTGAATTTTGTTAGCATGTTAGAAAATAACGAATTTACTCAGTTTTCAAGCCATAAGCTGATTGCAGCCATAACACATTGTCATACATGTTAAACTAACCTCTTTTAACTTTATTTGGTTTATCTTATCGTCCGTACGACACTATCAAATGCTGCGAGCGCAATTTTTCATGAGACAGATTTGAGATTTCACAAAGGTCAACTTGAAGAAGGACATGATGGAGATTCGATATAATAAGTACTTGTTACGCGGAAATTTAAATAAATTCAAGTGGACGTCAGTGAATTCAAATAAAAAAGTTTCCCAATCGGCGAAATCTTAACCTTCGAATTTTATACTGAAAGTTAAAAAACTTTAAGAAAGATAGAGAGGAGTAAGTGTGAGGAAGAAGGAACGATTAGGTGAAGGCATAAGATTGGGCGGTGGGATGAGGTTGAAGAAATATTTACTTCCTCGAAAGCCAACACAAACTGGTGTATGGCATCAGGGAAACACGACCGTTCGATAAGTTTCCTTGTTAGTTACTCCTAGAAACTTCTTGTCGGCCAGATGTTTATCTTCACTTTCTCGTTTATCTTATCGCATCTACCTTGATGAAATTCGCCGTAACCATTCGTACTAACTAGCAGAGGAACACTCGTTATAGAGATTATAGAACCCGTGAATGGGTTTTCGACAATAAGAGATCAATGAATTCCTGCGAATAGCCAATAAAGTTTCCTCAATGCTCTTGCTTTCTGCCTCATGTCGACTAGTTATAAGCTTTCCAGGTTTGCTAAAGCAGCACTTAAATATTTATTCTTCGACAATCTTAATATATTCCAGCCCTCGAGCAAAAAGAACTGTCGATATACCGGAATAATTAATTAAACACACAATTGGTCTTTGCTTGCTTGGATTAATTAGTGATCTTTATTTATTAAAAGTACGAATATCTTGAATTAGACTTAGCGTAATAACGAATGTTTTAAATGGAAGATAAATAATTCAGTTTTCAAAACGTATTGCCTCGTAAAACTTCTCAAGTAAAATTCCTTGTATGTATCATATGTGAAAATAACACTTTTTGCCATTACAGGTTATTTAAATAGTCCTGGGTGCCCATATGGTTTTTTTCTAATTTGAGGGCTAATGAAGATAATATCTTTTATTGACATTTAAGAAATTTTACTTGCGAACTATTTCCTTTCTTTAAATTGAAAATACTTCCTAAAGTAAAAGCTTTAGGGTAAATAGAAGGAATCCTACGTCAAGTTTGTTCGTTTCATGTCATATTTCAAACCCTCTTTTTCCAGATCGTCGGCCTTTAAGAAATACATATCAGTAAAGTCACAGAAAAGTGATTGGTCATATTTTGAACTCTTTTTTAGGTCGATGTAATGATCGGAGTGCTGCAATCCTTTGGGTAATTCGTAAATTAGTGCTAAAGTGTTATTAAAAGTGAGGAACAATTCCTATTGTGTTATTAGTATTTAGTGTTCTCAACTATACGAGAGTTGTGTTAGTTTACAAATAAATTTTTCTTATTTTATGATAAAATAGTACAATGTTTTACTATTTAGCTAAATTTTAAGAAAATTGTGCCGAAAAGGAAAGTCAGTTGATGCCAAAATCTGCCAGACTAGAAAAGTTACGTCCGCAGAGTTTGCCGAATTAATTTTAAAACCGGAATAATTTAACGGAGCACGATACTTGTCCTTATTTAAATTTAATATCTTGTTAGCTCAGAAATCTTCTTACACGCGCGATATAATGCATTTACACCAGAAGTGCGTGTTCCTCACCAAGAGAAAAATATATGGTTGAAAAGGTGGCTCTGCTTTCCTTGTTTTATAAATGAAACTCCTTTCCTGTATCATATGTCTAGCTTTTGGTACACGTCCTTGTTTGTTTGCCTAGATAATAACATGGAGCATGTGCAGGCGTGTCGTAAGACAATTTTTCTTTCTTTTTACCCATCTTTTTTAAAGAAACAGAGACATGAGAGCAGAAAGCATATTCCAGTTGAAAGTAGAAGATATGAGAATCATATCATCCATTTTAAAAATGGCAATACACTTCTTATAAAACAAAAAAATATAGGAAACCTTCCGTTCATTATCATATAACAATAAGTTTTCATTAGATTTTAAATGCAAAGCAAATAATATTTGCGGACTATTTAAAGTCCGATGCTTGAGAGATAACTATGAATCCGTTTTTTGATTTCAGATTAATAATGTCACTATATTCTTTAAGGAATACTCCAGAAATATTAAAATGGACGACAAGAGGACATTTAGTCGCTCGTACCTTGAACTTTCAATGACGAGTGAGGTCTTGCAAGAAGGCAAATTATTGCTAAAGTGTTTAGCAAATATTCCTCTAGTTTATAATGCATCAGCTGAGGTCGAAATCACAGAGGATGAACCTTTCATTGCTTCGATAAGAGGCGATGCTTCACCTCATAGTCATCGTAAGTACTTACCATTTTCCAGTCAAACCTAATTTCATTTACAGCGATAACTAGAAATATATTTATAGTGTCGTTATAACCAACATTACAATTTCTCTTTAATCTAAGGTTTTTAATATTCTGTGCTACACCGGCATATATCTTATCATCTTCTCCTTTATTTTATGAGGTAATAAAGTAAGACGTTAGATATCTCCGAAACAGTAAATAAAAGAGAATCTTAAATTGCCTCACGAGAATAAAGTACTCGTATTTGGTGTATTGAAAGTCTTCTGAATGTCATAAAAATTGAAGATTATGAAGTATAAAGTATTTTAACGCAGATTAATATAAATTAAGCTATTAATACTTGCTTTTTTCAAAAATTCTTTTTTTTTAAACTAAATATTAACCCAAAACAATAACATAGCCCATTAAAGTTTTATATCTTATAAAAAATATATTTGTTGTGTGGCACTTTCCCCCTAAAATTAAGAATTTAAAAAAAAATGCCAAATATATATTTTCAGATTTTTCTTTAAAAATTTATTGAATTTGGCTAATTAATATTCAATTTCAAAGCGTAGCCCATAAAAAGTGAGACGAAATAAGTTGATACATTTTTAGAAGGAAAAGAGGCATGTAGTCCATACCACGTTCCTTTTCGGGGGGCCCAGTCGATACTACACGATTAACTCTTCAACTTTATATAAATGAATTTTTTAGGACTATACATATTAACTGAATATATTAACGTATACACGCTAGAACTCTGCACATTTAATTCTACACACTATCCTCGAAAATTGGATAGGTCGAACATTAGAATCTACATAAATAAACTCTTTACGTTAAACTCTACACATTTAACTCAACACCTTATATACTGTAAAATAAATTTTTCTGATAAAAAGGCCTACAAATAAAACTTAGCAATTTAATGTCTACACGTTAAACTCTACACGAAGAAACTATGCACAATAAACTCTAAAGGATTAAATTAACATCTTTTGTAATTTACTTTTTTATTATTTAAACCTTTTCGCTGATGCAGCCCACCAATAATTGTTTTGAAATACTTGAAGAATCGAAATTTTTGTGAGTGGTTAAAAAACCTTAGAGCACCAATTACTTAAAACGTATCGGCATCAAGGATTCAGAAACATATAATAAAGTTGAAAAAGTTTAATGTATATTTGCCAAAGTTCTGACGATATCAATCCCCTGCTCCAGGTGACCAAAACTCATAATTTTCGGGGAAGTTTGATTTTAGGGGTTTCATTGCTGATGCAGCGCTGTGTTATTCCTATTTTTTAAACAATTCAATTTCTTATCTTCCTTAGGAGAAACATTTAATATACAAAATAATAATTATGATGAGTCCTTTTTGGAAAGTTCCAGGGGCGCTTCAGCAACGTTCTGTGCTATAACGGTACTGATATAAAAAAATGTTAATTAAATATAAAATTCGAGTTACCAATCGGATATAATCAATTTAAAAACTTAAATAATGTACAGCGAGCCTAATTTTAAATAAAAAAATTAAAGTTCTGCTCGGGTCATGAAGTCAATGAATATTTCAAAAATCTTTGAGTGCGTCAAGGAAATTCGAATTATCTCGTGCATGCGAAGTAACGAAATTCTACCCACAGCACTACTCATTTGGTGCATCCAGCAGAAAACTTTCACAGCCAGATTCAAATTTTCTTGTTTTGCTCGATAGTTTTAAAAACATTGATCGATTTTATTAGTTATCCTACATTTTTGTTTTTGGATATTGAAACGAACATGCTCGAGAATATTGAAGTCATGAAGCCAACCTACTTCAACTGGCCACTCAAAATTTTTATTTTATTATTGAAATAATTTTTTATTAGAAAAAATATCTCGATAGTACTCTAAACTCATTATATTCATAATATTTTGCAGAATTTTTACTTTGAAAATGCGTCTGCTCGGCGGGCACATTGTCAACGAACGCTGCGTGCGTGGCTCTCTTGGCTCACAATTTTGAGAAGCATCTACAGCACGTAATTATTGTGACTCGCGCTTCGCGCTCGATCATGTATTTACCACGCGCTACGCGCTCGGTCTTTGTATTTCCACCAAATTTTGTGCACATACAATTTTAAATTAAAAGTCAAAGCATCGACAACTGTGATTTGATGATTGCGAATTCTGTTTTGTTAAAGCTCCTTCGGCTTTAACGTACGCATTCTCATCACGTTACTCATACATCGCACTCGATTTTATCAAAAATGTGATTTTTTCTACATTATGTTAAACCCCATTATATCAAATATATACGAAAATTTATTTATATATCTCGACCTAAGATTGCTTATTCTGATATTGCAAAATGATAAACAAATTGTATTTTTCATGATTACTTTAATATGTTTGAATAAATGTATATTTTTACAATATACGTTAATATTAAAGCAAAAGTATATTTATTGTCTTGTTTTTATAATTATAAAAAGAGGCATCCTTTTAAAAATAAAATTCTTAAATATTTTATTGCAACCTGATTCGTTTATCCAAATTTATATTTTTTATTTTAAATGACACTTTTGTCTTCATTTTTCTCATTGAATTTTCGATTTTTTAAGAAAATTTATAAAGTTGTTACGATAATCTTCTAGGTCATTCGAAAAACAACATTTTTCTTCTCTTGACTTTTTTCTTATAGTGCGTTATTCGACTTAAAATGTTCATTTTCGTGTTTTTTTTTTAATTTTATAAATGCTATAACTCTGGTATTTTTTTATCAAAAAAAGTTATTAAAATAAATTGTTTGTCATTTTGAATACTATGAACAGCCATAAAGAGAATTTTTTATTCTTAAAAAAAGTGGCTTGAAAAATTTTTTAAATGTATTTATTTTTTAAATTTGTATCCAAAATAGCTAGCGAACAAACTGAACATTTAGTTTAGGACACTCAAAGAGGATACCAAAGGTCAATCTAATCTGTCAATTCTTTCGAAAATTATCGTGCTACCAAACTAAAAATCTACAGACTCACAGACCGACAAACGGACAGACACACTTGTCAGATACTTGTGCAAGAGATTGTGCACCATGTCCGGAGACCTGGAGCTTTCCAGTTAGTTAGATACATCTAAATCTGTGATGTTATTCAGCCCCATCTGAAGGTTATTGCTTGCAAATGCTTTCTCTATTCGGCACCACGGAGCGTTTATATTTTTTTGTTCGCTTTTTCCCAAATACTTCACCAGTCACTTCCAATTGTAAGACTTCGGTATCTTGCTGGTTTTTTCGCTCTTTATTCAGTTCATGATATCAGCTTCTTTCGTCTTCCTAAAAAGGTTCGATTTGGCTGCCTTCTTACACTGCTTGGCTTGTACCGACGCAGTTTAGCAGCTAGAACATCATTTTTTTGTCGTTGGGAGTCTATATTCTGTCAATAATCTAATATTGCTAGTGCCAATGTCTCGATGTACCGAAGATGGATGATTTGAGTAACATAGTCCATCAGCGTTTTTGTTCTATTTCCAAAAGTTTGCACCTCTGACGCAAATAATGTTGCATTCAAACGCGCAGATAAAACCTTGCTACTTACGTATCTTATTAGCGCACACAGATTCTTTATGATGTACATCTTGGACAGGGAATGCCTTTATGGTAGTTCTACATGTCTGACCTCTATAGTAAAACACGAACGTTCCTTTCAAGGAGCTGTGGATTTTCTGAAATTTCTCTATGTATATCAACTTTATTAATTTCCGGATGTAGTTCCAGCAGATCTGATACTTGCTCTTCATAACGCCTAGCAATTATGCCTTCAGCTTCAATCAGGTCTTCGTTATCCACACCTTCCAGAGAATGTTGATCATCAGGAAGGTGCTACTCACTTCGATTTTGGTGGCAGCGATTTCAGCAGTTGTAAGCAATCTGTTAACAGACATTATAGATGTAGAATAGAGTTTTTTACAACACCTCTTGCATTTTTCAAGAATTATTCTCGACATGATTATCCCTGAGAATCTTATTTCTTCTAAATCGTTCTTCATTCTTTTCTCGAAACTTGACTTTCAATGTAAGAAGATTAAGCAGAAAAAATAAAATACCCAGAAAATAGAGGTTTTCCCGTAACATGTTGATGTTTAGAGCGAGCATATTTTAAATTTAACTATATACCCGGTAGGGTGCAATCTAACAATCGAACTAAAAGGTATCTCAAAGTTATTAGAGCAAGCTTAATAAAAAAAGTGCAGTGAATATCTATTAATTTCAAATAAAAAATATTATACAACTGTCCAAAATTAATTATTTGATATAAGATTTGTTATTAATATTGAATTTATATTCAAAATTTTTCTTAATAGTTCCAAATTAGTGGCGCTGTCATAGATACCGAACAGGTGTATAAGACAGACATCGAGGATTTAGGCGTTAGAATCTGTGGATATTAAAATCCACTCGCATTCCTGACCACGTAAACAGAATATTTGGCACTTCAATTTTTGTAGGAAAGAAGAATACTCTCTTCGAATATTTACACTACATAAGTATTTTACACTATTATTATTCAAAAATTTGGGCTAAAAATTAATCATCATATTTCGATAAAATCACGTATACAAGGAAAAGTTTTGTATATTTGCATTGACTTATTGTCTATAAGGTTTTTTTTTCAGAAAATTATAGTTTTTTATTCTTGCATTCGACTCATCGCGAAGTCTCGTAAATTGAATATTTCTTAATAACAAAAGCAAATTTGTATACTCTTTAAATCTGGCAAAAAATATTTATGAATATTACATAATTACTGAGTAATCATTAGAAAATGTTAAGTCATAGAATGAAAATTTCTGCAAATCTAGAAATACACTATTCGTCACTTTCGTTAATTTGTTATCAGATACAACGTCAGATCCCAAATATGGAATTTCATGCTCTTCAGGTACTTGAAGTTTCGATTTTGTATGAAAATTGGAACTCATCACAACACATAGCTACTTTAAAGATATGAAAATCCTTGAATCTAAGTTACAGTTGGCTATTAAGAAAACAAAAATTACTTTATTTAAATATATGTTAGTTTAATTGTTTTGACTTTGCTGTAATTTTCTGTTTGAAATACAATTTTTTCCATGCATTATCTTTTAAATATAATAATATAATTATTAAAGTTTATTCGGTTTGTATTCAGAAGTAAAACCGAATTTTTGATATTATTTCATTTTAATTTACCAAACAAAATTTAAATAAGAAAGGGATTCGGCATTTTGTATTTTCGAATCTGAATTGTCATCTGATAAAAATTAAAGCAAGCAAAGAATCTCTTATTTTCATCTTCGCAATAATTTCCATTTCACAATTAATTTTTTTATGATTACTCGGCAGTTACGTAATAGTTATTATTCATGTTTTTTGTTGCATGACCGCGGAGTTATCCAGTATCTATTATTCCATTGTGATTGATTTTCCATATTAAAGGGTGTAAAGTGGACTTCATCAGATGTCTAAACACGAAACTCTAAAGCCATTCCTAGCTGAGCGATGCAGTCTCCCTAGACACTTTGCGAATCATTGACGAGTGGCGTGATTCATTGTCAGAGGCGGAAGACTCATGGGTGCCAGGTTTACCTTTACGTACGAGAAATGATTTATGTCCATCCAGACTATAAATACTTGGTACTTTACAAATGTGATATTTTGCATTGAAAAATGCTCAAAATTTATTTTCCATCTTTTATAACTCCCCCCCCCTCCCCCCCCCCCCCCCCCCCCCCCCCCCCCCCTACCCCCTCCCCCCCCCCCCCTCCCCCCCACCTCCCACCCTGCCTAC
>JAAAKG020056839.1:0-18055 GCA_010014905.2 Druon quercuslanigerum | reverse complement strand
AGTCAGTCAGTCAGTCAGTCAGTCAGTCAGTCAGTCAGTCAGTCAGTCAGTCAGTCAGTCAGTCAGTCAGTCAGTCATTGAGACAGTAATTCATCTTTAACAAATGAAATATTTTTAATTATTGTATTGTCCCTTAGTATGGAATGAGCTTTCTACCACTTTAAAATAATTTAAAATACTTGGAAATACTTCAAAAAGTTTTTTAATCCATCATAGTCAATTGAAAATTTGTAAAAATCCGTGATTATATATTTGTATGTATATGATCTAGAAGTCTAGATAAGATTTCACAGATTTTTTTTCGTTTTATAAGATTTTGCAAAATAATAGGAACAATTCGAGTTTGAAAAGGATATTCTGGACTTTTAGAAAAATGAATGAAATCAAGAAATATTTGATAAATTTTAGGAAATGTTTCCAATTTCTTATCATTTCTAATCTATTTAAAATGTGCCTAGTAATGTGCTAGATTCTAGATATAGACCTTTAGAAGCCCCTAAAGTTAATTTTTAATCTCTTTTTGAATCTCTTACGTTTACAAAAATTTCTTCAATTTGCTCGATTTTTATTTATTTTTTGTTCTTATCAAATGGAAAAATTTAACTTTAAAATCTCCTGATATCATTTACAAAATTTGAGGAACTTGATTGATATATTTACAAACAATTTTTAATTTTGAAGTAAAGGAAATTTTGCAGAGTAAAAAGACCATTTAAGATTTTAACACGATTATTAAGAAAACTCTTTTCTTTAATCTTGTCGGACCTTCAAACTGTAATCTTGAGAACTTAGAACAATTAATCCTGTATTTCCTTAAAATTATGCTAAATTAAATAAATTTATTTAAAATCTTTTAGATTCTTCTTTGAAGCTTTTTGAAATCTTTTTGAATTGTTTTTTAATTTAAATGAAACCTTAAAAAATTTATAAAAATCGTTAAAAGTTTCAATTATTTATACATTTTTTTAAACCTTCTAAATATCTCTTAAAGTTATTCAAAATATTTCTAAAATTATATAATATGCTAAATTAAAAAATTATGGTACAAAATGTTTTACAAGCTTTTTGAAAGTTTTTTGAAAATATAAAAAAATATTTTGTGACCTTTTTAAAATTTTTTCACAGGATCAATTAAAAAGCAATCTTTTAAATAATTCTATGCATTTAAGGATTTTTTTTCATTCTCTTGACATTATGAGTGTGGTGGCCAAATGTTATTATTTTTCATTGTTAAACAATCATTTACAATTTAAATTCTCTCTTCTGTTAATAAAATTAAGAAACATTCAAAACTAAGGGGCCGCTCGAAAAAACTCCAAGGGCGTGCATAGCAGTCAAGGGTATGGATGCGATTTTGGTGCCTAAGCTCTGCTCCTGGGATTTCACTGTTTTTAAGGTGCGGCTCAGGGGCGAAAGCGGAGAAAGACTAGAGGTTGTACTTGCCTAAACTTTTTTCCCTGGCGATGCGAATGGATCCCCACCTCCCAGAGAGGTGGAGATTCTAATTCAACACTGCCAAGAGTGCAGGATTCCTCTGCTGTTGGGTTGTGATGCAAACTCTCACCATGCGGTGTGCGAGAGCACAAATACCAATGACAGAAGAAGAGATTTAATCGAGTACCTAGCGGGCACCGCCATGGAGACTTTGAATCAAGTCAACTCTCCAATTTCAGGTTAAAAATAGGATAGAGGTTCTCCATCTGACTCTATCCTCGGAGCTGCTGAAGAGCAGGGTAGTGGACTGGAGAGTCTCTGACAGCCGAGTGTAAATACAATAAAAATATAAGAAAGTATAAGCAGGAAGACTGGAGGGGCTTCTGTGAGGAATCGAAAGATATTCCGGAAACAGCGAGGATCCACAAGATCCTAGTTAAAAATCCGGAAGCTCGCCTGGGGCTAATAAGGCTCGAAAGTGGCGAGTTTGCCGATGACGAAGAAGCAACGCTGAACCACCTGGTGGAAGTTGTAATGGGAGTTTTTCTAATACCCCTTTCGATTTTTCAATTCTTATCTATCTATTGACTCTCACCTACGTAATGAGCTCAAGACTATATTAATGTAAAAAAAATAAATACCTTTACCGGTTTAAAGGATAAGCTGAAACCCTAAAACTCCTTAAGTATCCTTATGCGAGGAAAATAAAACTTTAAAGCACTCAGAGATGGGTTTTTCCCTAACCAATAAATATCACAATTGAGCCATTTGGTTATATAGAGCACTAAAATTTATTTTTTGCAACAAGGTAAAATTAGTAAAGTACCGAGAACAATGGTTAATTTCGGCCAGCCTTAATATAAGTAACCTTCAGAAAGGAGGAAACCCTCAATCTTGCCAAGTTAGCGTGGCCTACCCTTTATTAGTTACAATTATGGCCGGCAACGTGGCCCACTCCCGACAATTAATCAAACCGAGTCATTTTTTTTTGCCATTCACTACCCATCACATTTAAAATCGAGAGCCTTAACTTATTCCTATCTTTTCCCTCCACGAAGCACTTAAGAAACCGACGAAAGTTTTGTCGGGCCCCTCCCCAGTCACATTCTAGCGCCACGCAACCCGCCGAAACCCTTGCCAGTAAACAAAAAAAAAGACATACCTCCAACTTGAGGACGCAGCTTTTACCAAAAGCTGCTCCTTTTCTTTTCTATTCAAATTTTTTGTCTTTCTTATTTTAGAACAGTGATTCGTTAATTATCCTGTGGACGAGATTTCGGTATAAGCTTAATTTCCCTGATAAACTCTCTTTTCTTTCTAGTTCCTTTTAATATAGCATAATAGCGATATCCTACAGACTTATAGCAAACTGAGAAACAAGTTCACGATCGAAGACTCGGAGCGAAAGTGAAGTTACGCGCGATGGATAATGCCCAGGTTCGTCGGTCCGTTTCAAGCGCGGGAGCCAGTGGTCCGGATTTGAATGGTGATCCGCCATCTTGGAGGGAAAGGAGTGAGAGATTCTGGCGGCAAAATAAGAAAGAGTTAGTCAGGACAGAAAACCAGGAGGATCCGAGCGAGGTCTGAATTCCAACACTTTTCTCGACTCGGAACCTATATAAATAGGGTTAAAGATGGATTGGCTCTGTCGATACACCCAGCCCATACTGGCGCCATTTTGCCATTTCCGGATCTTCCGGAAATGGGCTTTGAGAGTTTGTTGTTGGTCGGCGGTCAGGGTTGGCTCTTCCTTGACTTCGTATTGCGGGTGGTGATCTAGCGCACCTTGAGATGTCCTTTCCTGCCTGAGCTGAGGTGATGGTTTGAGTTTTGCGTGTCACTGCGTAGAAGAAGACACCGCATCTCTGACTCTCGCCCTCTCTTTTCCGGCTATGGATCGGCAAGCCTGGCGATCTAGACGTAGCGTGGACTCGTAGGTGACATTGAATGCCAACATACTCTCCCGTACACGGTTGAATTTTGCATAAGGAAATTAGGATTATCAGTTAAACGTAAAAACTTAAAACTAAAAGTGCCCTCGTGGAATTGGACCCCCGCTCCGAGTTTTCTGCAAGGCACAATAGGAGGTTAATTTATTTCGATGATCTGGTGTGCTAACTTTCCGGAGCCGGTAAGAGAAGTTATGCGTTCATTTAATATGACAGGTGCAATTTTGCCTAGTCACAAAGTTCACTTCTCGGGTTCTCAGTGAATCCAAATTGACCTAGAGGAGGAAGACTGGGGCCAAGAGTTGAGGAGGGCCGATTGGAGTTTCGCCTCAAAGGTAGGGTAGGGTAGATGCCTTCCACCTGAGGAAGGCATCTACCCTGCGCTTTTACAAAAAGGCCTTGAATTTGTCATCCCTTCGCTGACTAAGTTATTTATGGCAAAAATCGCTCTAAAACATGTGCTATAGGCATGGAAGGACGGTAGAGTGGACTTTATTCCCAAACCTGAGATCTAGGGCTACACTGCTGCAAAAGATATTAGACCTATCAGCCTAATGTCTTTTATTTTAAAGACGTAGGAGAGGCTGGTCGAGAAATATATCAGGGATGAGATACTTTTGGTCTTACCGCTGCGCAAAGGGCAACATGCTCTTTAGGCACCCTACTCGCTAAAAACGGCACTCCATGCTGTTGTGGTAAATTAGAGCAGCATTTGGAATAAAAGAGATATGCTGTGGGTACGTTCTTGGATATAGACGGTGCCTTTAGTAACACTTCTCCAGAGGTGTGGTGCGTCAAACAAGCTGGTAAGCTGGATAGGTAGCTTGCTACGCCAAAGAAGACTCGAAACCAGGCGGAGTGGGGGCCTAGTTACAGGAGTAGCGTCACGGGGATGTCGCGACAGGGGGTTGTACTGTTGCCCCTCCTGTAATGCATGGTAGTGGATGGCCTCCTTCGTAGGCTCGAAAAGAGGGGTATTACACTCAGTGATAAGCAAATGACTTTCTAATCCTAGTTAGGGGGGCTCATCTGGAAACGTTAATGGGCCTTACGAGGTCGGCGCTGCTTATCGAAGAACTCTGGTGTGATACCTCAGGAAATTCACGAGGAATTACAAGATAGCGAAAGTTCACGCTCCTGTGTCACTCCCGAGTGACATCAGCTCACTGCCGATTCTTGAGATGAGGCAAGGTAGAATAATAAAACGCTTTAACTTTATTAGGACTTTTCGCGTCCTTATTCCAAGCAGGGATGCGTGGAAAGAAATGGTAACCCACTCTACCAAGGGGAAATCTGGTATACGGATGGCTCCAGGGGAGAGGGAGGGTTAGGAGCAGAAATCTATGAACGTGCAAAGAGGAGGGAAGTAGTGGTCCCACTTGGGAGACATGCTACTGTCTTTCAAGCTGAGGTCCTTGCCGTCCTTCGCTGTGATAAAACACTATTGGAAAAGAACGCTGTTGGAAGACATATTAGGATCTGTTCCGACAACCAAGCGACACTAACTGTAGTAGGAACACCAGATATAACATCAGAACTGGTTTAGAAATTCAAAAAGGCATTAAATCAACTTGAAGAAAAAAAATAGCACTCTTATGGGTCCCTGGTCACACAGGGATCAAGGGCAATGAGAAAGCGGAACAGCTGGCAAGATTAAGTGCGGCAAGTGAATCCCTAGGTTCAAAACCAGTACCGGAGACCATCGGTCTTGCCATCAAAAGCTGCACCCGCACAATGCATCGAGAATAAAAAAAATACTAGGAGCAAACCCTGAGCTGTACGCCCAGAATGTACACAGTCAGGGAAATCCCTGGTTTGACAAAGAAAAAGGCGTAAGGACAGTGGTTCAGATGCTCACTGGACATAACCACTTGAACTACCACATGCACAAAATAGGGTAAAACCTCTCGAAAGAGTGCAGGGGATGCAGCACGGATGATGAAACATCTTGACAAATACTATACCAGTGCCCGACGTTAGCTAGGCTCAGGTATCAAACCCTTGGGTCCTATTTCATGGAACCTGAGGAAGCTACAGTTCTGTCGGTAGCTGACATACTAGGCTTCATCAAGAGGTCTGGGCTCAACTACTGACAGCGATGTTTAAGGGTATGGCACAATCGGCTTTATAGCTTGAGCGCCAGTGGATCTCCATAAGAACTCCTCGCTCGTCTCATAACTAAAGTAAACTAAACTAAACTAAACTAGGTGATATGAAAAAAAAACTTATAAAATAAAATCAAAACTTTTCAGAATTTCACGTTCCTTCTGATTTCATGCAAACTATTTTGACGAAGTTTTCTAAATAATTGCAATTTGGGAATTTACTTGGTCTGTTGTTCGATTGTTACTATAGACACTATACGATGAAAAACTGCTGGGTTTGAGGTGTCAATTAAATATTTACAATTGAGTTCTGTTGCATTGATTATTATCTGGCATGTGGCTTGTGTAAAAAAAGGATGAGGAGGACACTGGGAATTAAAGAGGTGTTTCATTATTAGGATGTAGGGTAAAAATGTTAGCATCATTGGTGGACGAAAGAATTAGGGAAGAATTGCTGAGTCATGGTTTGTATAAAGAGACAGAGGCAGGCTTCAGAAAGGCTGGTCGAATAGAGAGCATATCTTTATGCTAAATTCATTATTTTACGATAAATTAAAAAAGAAAAGAAACAAATTGTATGTCGCGTTCATAAATTTCAAAAAGGCATTCGACACAGTAGACAGATAACTCCCTTTTAGTGAACTTAGTAGAATATGCATTAGAGGGAAAATGCTAGTAATTATGAAAACAATATACAAGGTAACACTGAATCAGATTTTCAGAACAGGGAGACTGTCTTAACAGCTCCAGGACAAGAAGAGGGGTACGACAATCATGCCTACATTTAGTACCACTCTATTCAATATGTTCATTGATAATATAAACAAGATTTGCGAGAGTACAAACTAAGGGGGAACAGTCATCGGTCAAACCAAAATTTTTGTCTTGAAATTCGCGAACGATTTAGCGATAATGGCAGACTTTCCAGAGGAACTGAGAACGTAGTGAGGAGTATGCGAACCAGAACAAAGTTAGAAATGAACGTTCGGAAAACTAAAATTGTAAATTTTCAGAAAAAGTCATGGGTGGTTACGACTACAGCGAAAATAGGGGGCATAGGATAGGAGACTTTACTTAATAGATATTCTAGCGAAATCTAGAGGATTGTGCGGCATTGAAATTTTTAGCTGGGAAAAAATGACGAAGTTGGAGAGTGCACAGGCTAGGCTTATTGAAATGGCCATGGAGCATGATAGAAACACTCCAGGTTATATTTAAAGAAATGAGACAGGGAGAGGTAGTCTAGAAATAGAGGTCACGAATTCCGGTGCTAGCTAAACAAAAGGATGGAGAAAGCTTGGCTCGTCGGTGTGAGAATTGGAAACTCGAACTGGCGAAACTCCTGCTTGCAGGAAAATACAAGCAGGGATTCTCAAAGTTCAGAGCTTGTCAAGGCCACCGTGTTATACATTAAAGATGTATATCAACTTGCTCCCTTTTGGATAGAGCCTTGCTTTCATCATCGTTTTGTGTCTACGTACTATTTATAATTATTTACATTTTGGCCATAAGACCTTGCATCTCGGTAGTTCGCAGGGCGTCTTCGACGTTTAGATGAGTGAGATTCGCTGTCGAGAAATCAGTGCTGAGCTCTACATTCTTCTAGCTGATTGACCGCGCCTGTGAGGCGACGCTGGATGATGGCTGTACGGCAGTTAGCAGACATAAGAGGCTTGATATGCCTGGTGCATGGATGTCCTCTACGAGTGAGGGGGATTCAGTCGAGATCAGTTACGTGCGGCTGTTCGCCGATACGTGGCGCTACGGGCGTAGCGTATGCACAAAGTATAGCCGTGTTTGAATGCTGGCGACCCTGTCTGTCTGGCACAGGGATGTTCTCAGCGGAGACGGCTTGGTTGAGCGCCGATGCGTACGGCTATTCGCCGATACGAAAAACTGCCGGTGTAGTGGATGTGTGGGTGTCTGCCTTTTTGAAACGGAACGAGGAGCCGAGAGTTGGAGTCGGTTCCTTATCGACCTCACAGTTGGATGGAATTTCTGGTCTTCATGGCGATAGATGTTGCTAAGAGTAATCGGATCGGCTTGGTGCTGTCCAAAGGTATTTTCCATGAACCTTTTGCTCATACCCGTCGTTCTGAATGTAATATACATCTCCGGAAACTTGTTGTGTGATTCGATAGGGTCCGCTTTGTCGATAGTCTAGTGCCGCGCTGTAACCGGCGGCCTTATCGGATAACCGTTAATTGGTAGTAGCTTCCCAATCTCCGACCTCATAGTGAGGCTCGAGCGCTTCAGTGGCGTATCTCTCTTTATAGATTTTCTGGTAGTGGAGTGCTTGGTTGTGTGGCTGCTGTCGATTTTTTGCGGGGCTAACCCTTGGTGGTGAAGGGACTGTGTTCTGCAGACGCTATTCTCTAGGTAGAGGAATAGTCTTACCCATGAGTAGGTAGCTAGGAATGTAGCCAGTGGCTGCGTTTCGACGTCGACAAAGTCCGAATAAAATTTCAGGTAGATATCCGTCCCACGTGCGTTGAGTCTGTGGACTTAACCGTAGTTGAAATCCTTTTGTTGATCTCCTGGTTTCTTCTGGCGTTGGGGTTTGCGGTATGTACTCATGAAGCCACTTCATGGTACCCAGTAAGAATCGCAGCCCTTTACGTGAGCGCGTCGGTACGACCGAGAGTACTGCCTGAAGGTGCCTAGGCTGCGGGAGGTTCTCTTTTGAAGATACGACGTGTCCGAGGTAAGGCAGACTGCTTTATCCGAAAATGCTTAGTCTCTCAAATACCAAGGCTAAATGCTGAAGGTGCTGTTCCCAGACTTTTGAAAAGATAATGATGTCGTCTAAGTAAGCATCAGAGATTGAAAGGTGCCGGGTGCGTTTTTTACATGAGATTCCGGGGCCACCGGAATTTGTCAGTATCAGCTTTTTAAGTTTAGCGTAGTGAATATTTGGGCACCCCTCAGGTCCTTTAAAATTTCATGAATGCGGGGTAAGCATTGAGGAGCATCTACGGTTTTTTTTAATAATGCGGCGGTAATCTATACAAAAGCGGTAGTCGCCGTCCTTCTTTCCGACGACCACAACGGTGGAACTGTATGGTGAATTTTCTGGTTCCATCATTCCGTCAGCGAGCATGTCGCGCACCTGCTCGCCGAGCCCACGACGTTTTTCCTTCATGTAGCGACGGGGTGGTTCACGAAAGGTGGTTGGATCGGACAAATTAATTTCGTGTTGTACCGAAATAGTCTAGCGTAGAGTTCCCTTTGGTGAAAGATTGATGCGTGCCGTTCTGATATGCTGTAAAACCGGCCTTGTAGTTTCGGAGGAAAATCGTGGTCTAATTCTCGTATGCAGGGGTTTGCGGATGGTTGTCTGGTCTCAGACATGAGATACAATCGATTTCGGTAATATGCTCCCAGGTAGATGCATCCTAATTAATGCTCGTAGATAACTTGGTGTTGTTCGAAGCAGGGTATTACGAATACTAAGTGTATTGACCCGATTAGATTAAGCACTGATTCTCGGGCCGCAGGTCTAGCTAAAGGTGGGCTGGGTCCCAGTGATCGTAACTGGACGTCGCTCAAAAGAGATGCGTCGACGAAATTGTCCGAAGAATACGAGTCTATGTAGGCGATGGTTTTCTTTTCACTAAGGCGTAGACGAAGGCTCGAGAGGCGACGGGGAGTGGCGCTGGTAAGATTTATTGCCGGGGCCCATGGTTTGCAGCTTGCGCAGCGGCCTCCCTGGCCACCGAGCTTCGCTAGTTTTCCTGAGCAGATTCTCGTCTTTAAGATTGGAAAACCGGAGAGTCCCGGTGCTAGTGATTTTCTGGATAATAATTGCACGGAGGAGCGTACCGGCAACATTTGGCTCCGTTGCTGAGGGATCCGGTGGCAGTTGGTACTTTCTTTGCTTCTTCTTTCTTCGTCTCCTTCCGTGTGTGCTCTTCAGCCTCGTCCATTTCCGCTTTTGCCGCGCGATCCATCAGATCCCCGAAATTCTGCGGGAAAGAGGCAAGAATGACCCTGCATGCAAAAACATTAAAATATTTTGAAATATTTTTAAAATTTGAAATTTTCTTCAGCTTTTTAAAATCATTGAAAATTTTTGAAATATCTCTGAAATTTCTGTGACATTAATGTCAAAACTTAAAAATCTTTGTTAAATCATTAAAATGAGAAACTGCAAGACAAGAAAAAAATTATAAGACAAAATTTGTTCGTCCAAAAAGGAGAAAAAAAAATTTTTTAATCATTTTTTGATAGAATGCGTAGTTTTTTTTTATGCCTAAGAAACATTAAAAATGAAAAATTAATTTTTAGACAAACGATACAACCTACAAAAAATTAATAGACAAATGTTGTACACCCAAGAAGGATCGGAAAATTTGTTGTTAACAATTTTTAAATAGGACAAGTAGATTTTATTTTAATCGTAAAAAATGAGATTACAATTAAAAGATTAAATTTTTGATACAATTTACGATACAGGAGACGGAAAAAATAAAAATGGAAAAGTTAATAATGAAAAAATATCTACAAATTTGCTTTACACGCTTGTTATAAAAAATATATTAAAATAAAAAAAATAACTTTTTGGAAAAAGGGCAGAAGATACAATAACATTTTATTTACCAACATTTTCTGCCTAAATGATATCTACAAATTTGCTCAGAACCACCTTACGCTAGGATGCGTAGTTTTAGTTTGAATCCTAAAAAATACCATTAAAAATAAACAAATCAAATTTATGGAAAAAAGACGCAAATTTCAATAAAACATTTATAACAATTTTTTTTTCGTATGATGCGCACTTTTTTTAGTTATAAAAACAAGAGAATAAAAATACATATGTTTAAATGCCAATGCAAATTATGAATTTTAATAATATAAATTTATTAAAATGATTTGCATTTTTCAGGGTAGTTTAGAATAAAATGAAGTGCAAACTGATAAAAAAATATTAGAGTAATCATTAAAAATAAAATTTTGTACTTTATTTTGCAATATCTAAATGAGCACTCTAGATTTTAATTGTTAAATCCAAAGGAGCTTTAACAAAAGAGTATTAACAATTAGCATATTATAGTTGTTAAGGCTTTGACCATTTATTTTAAAAGATACGAGGTATATATATTATCGAGCGCGAAGCGTCAGAACCAACAGGCGGGCACCCTAGGCGCTTTCATATACATAAAGATTGAAATAAAGTTTGGACCTTATGTAGAATTTTAATGGTAAACAATAATCTTTATTGATTAATATAGATAATGCAGATTTGAGTTTTTAGATTTTATGATTTTATCATCTATAGTAATTAATAAGACAACAAATATTTTGATTTTTATTTAAAAATCTTAGTAGGATAGCAGACAATCATAAAAAAAAATTCCATTAGCATTTAACTTTTATTAAAACTTTGCACAAACTTGCAGGGAAAAATATTAAAACGTAAGAAGTTAAAGTCAGAATAAATCGATTAATAAAATTTGTTTATATTTTGATTTTTAAAAAAGTATAACAAAAGAAAAGAGAAAAATAGAGGGAAGGAATTTAGAGGCTGATTTCTTTTTCTTTCCTTTTTTATGTTCCTAAATTTGAGATAAGACATTTAGGCCTGTGTTGCCCAAATTTGATCATTGGATGGCGGATTGAAAAAAAATTCAAATCGAAAATTTTGTTATACCGACGTAACTTAGGCTTGTTTCAAGCATCATAAAAAAACAAGTGCGATTAAGAATATTATGTCTTTTTGAAACGAATGGTCGCAAGTTTTATCGGACCGTAAAATAACTTTGAAAAAAATCAACTCTTTTATTTAAACACGTTCAAGATAAAATATTGGCATATCAAACATTTTTTTCAATCTTTAAAAAAATGGAAATGTAGGCAAAATTCTTCGAAATTGTGTGAGTGTATATCACATAGTATTTCAGTGATCTGAGATCAATCACACATTATTACAAATAATCAGTGACCGTCTCTGATTAATTGAGAATTCAAATAAATTTGTTGAATTCTCTAAATTATTCTGGAAGCATGGATTTACTTTTACCCAATTGACTTTGTGATTTTTTTATTTGTTTCTTTTTTCTATTCCTCATTACTAGAAATGACAATATTCTTGAAATATCCTGTATAAATATTTATATATAAATATTAAAACTTGAGATGTAACTGTAATGTTAAAAAAAGTGACTATAAATATGTGATAAACAAAAACTATAAGAAAACAGGTAGAGTATCGAAAAAAGGAAGTGAAGTTTTGTTGAAGAATGGACACCAACACAGGTAAAAAAATGCATCGGAAATTGATTACGAGGATGATCAAAGAGCCTTTTATACTTTGGCAATGAAAGGTATTTTATTTTGATAAAAAAAAATCATCGCGAATTCATTAAATCTATTATTAGGTATTTTAATTAACGGCACATTTAAAACAGCTAATTTTATAACAATTTTAAAACTAAAATCTCAGAAAACCAGAATTTTTTGTCTTTGTTCTCTTTGTGAAATCTTATGAAATATTTGTGAAATCTTTTGAAATGTTTTGAAATCTTTTCGAAATCTTCAGAAATAATTAAAAAAATTTTCAAATATTTGGTAAAATTATTTGAAAAACTGTTATAAGCCCTTTGTGAGTGATGTTGGCGGTTGAAAAAGGAGGGGCCAAAAGCCAAAAGGAAATGACGCGTGTTGCTGGCGTGGCACGTCATCTCGGTGAGAGTGGCCAAAAAATAGTCCGGAGTGTTGCCGATGTATAAGATCTATCTGCGTTGCCCGCGCCGGCGGGCGTTACTCCTCTTGAGTGAGATGTCAAATTGGGCGCCATTCACGCCCAAAGGGGGAGGGCCACGTCACGAGCCAAGCCCATGTTGAGGACTTTTTGGTTTTCTTGTTTAATTTTGGAAGAAGTCCCGTCGTCAGTCTCAGAAGGATGGATCTACCTAGAAATGTAGGCTTCGACGGTACACATCGTCGAGTTTACGACGTTTGGAAGGAGGCGAGAAGAGTTCGCCGGCACTCAGGATTAAAGTGTCTCCATCGGAATCTAGAGAGGAATGAGAGGAGTCAAGTGTGATAACCGGGATCAGAGTTTTTCCCGGAGTTGGTGAAGCCGATTTCGGTGTACTAGGTGGAGTAAAATCGTAAGCTCCACTAGGGAGAAGGTAGCGGAGGAGGAAGGACCTGGAAACACGGGTAGGACTTTTGAGAATTCCGGCAAGTACCGAGTAGTAGCGTCTAATTGGCCAGAAGATGGAGCGGAAGAAGGATGGGAGATCTGGACAAATTTTACCCGACGATGAGTGGGTAAAATTTCTACCGAGCGGATCGTCGGCTTCGAAGGTAGGGAAGAGGAGGAGGATTTTTGTTTTAGGCGGTAGGAGCGGTTAGGGCGGACTCGATTTTTCCTTTTGCCAGTCATGGGTGTGAGAGAGAGGTCAAAAGAAAGAGACAAGAGATCAGAGGAAGATCCCCCGGAAGGGATGAACCCAACAGCCCGAGAGAGAGAGAGAAAAGCAGAGCAGGCTATCGAAGATCCCTAAGGAGGGATAAACCGAACAGCCCGAAAGAGAGATTTTGAAATATTTGTGAAATATTTTGATATAGTCCGCCTTTAGTCTCCCTAAATTGAGAATCGTTAAAAGCAATTTGCCAGGAATAAATCCTTGCTCGTGTTGGTAAAAACATAAAATTGAGCTGGGAATACCTTCCTTCCAGGTTAAATTGCTTTTAATGGCGACCTGACTTTCCCTCCGAGTTAAAACACTCGGAAGAAAGGGAGCAATAAAGTCCACCTGGCGACAGCTGTGGTGGAAGATTTTCCCATCACGCACCAGGCCAAGGCTAGCGTCGGCCTTCCGTAAATCGCTCTCTCTCTCTTTTTCTCCCGAGGGAAGGAAAACCCAGCCAGTGACAGCCAACTCTAATCTTTTAAAACTTTTCTGTATATTCGAGCCAAGAGTTTTAAGAAGATTGCATTGTAGTAAACTAATATTTTATATTACGCACATTGAATTTAATTATTATATTGTGTATATTTTGCCCCGTGCCGTAATTTTTGCGTACACTTATTTCATTTTTCTTAAAATTTGTGTTTTTAAAATTGTACCGTTATTCTAGCTCATTTTATTTTGTTTTCTTAAATTTGCATTTTAAATTGTAACCTGTACACACTTGTTTAATTTAAAATTTTTAAATTTTGTGTCTTCACTTTGTTTTCACTTGTATTTTAATTGCGTGCTTTTATTTATTTTTAATTTTATTATCCGTTTTTTTAGATATATTTTCACTATCAAATGCTTTTGATCTAATTCCATTTAGTCTTACATACTCCCGTAGCATTATGTTCTTTTTTTATATCTTTAAGTATTTGTACGAATTCGCTTATATATTGTATATCATTTTCGCTTAAAAATACTTAGTCAATATTGTATTCCTATATTTCTTTTTCAACGACACTCTGTATTTTGGTTCAAGTCTTAAAATTGTCGTTCTTGAAAACTTCGTTTTAGCAAAACTTACGGAAACGTACGATTCCCGTACGACTCAATTTTTAGCGCGCGAACAAATTTTCGTGGATGAAAGGGGACGCCGAGGCGGCCGGAACGCCCCTCTACCTTCCTCGACGGCTCCGCGCCAATCGTTGGCCGGCAGCCTCGCGCCGAGCGCGCTTTAAAAGACAGTTCGTTCGCCCGAACGAGTGCACTCTCGCTCCGACCAGTCAGCAGGCCTAACCTCCTCTGACCAGTCACGCTCTCTGTAGCATTTTTTTTTTTTTGGGCGCTGAGTAAATATAAATTTAAATAAATTTCAGAGTTTTCTATAAACTCCCTCTTCCTCCTTCCTCCAAAGTAGCGATACGCTCGTTGTAGAACCGCTGCAACTCCTCTCTCTAAACGTCTTCCTCGAACTCTTTACTTTTCTTCAGGGGTCGGTACACTGTTACTAGTTCCGTTGACCTCGACATCTTTTTCTCTCTCTCTCTCTTTTCAAAGGGTCAGTACGCCTTTCTTGTGGCCCCGCATACCTTTTTGCTTAGCTTCTTTCCGAGGTAGGTCTGCCTTGTAGGCCTCCATCTCTCTCTCTCTTTCTCTCTCTCTCTCTCTCTCACACCGAGGACCACGATTCTATTTTAAAACCGACCCTAGACGACAAAGGAAGCTACGGTTCCCCACGAACCGCCCTTCCTACAGCACCCCGCATCCAGGGCCACGGTTCCTAAGCAGAACCGACCCTCAACGACATCGGAAGCTACGGTTCCTACCAAACCGGCCTTCCCGCGAAGCTCACCGAGGCGTCAACCACCCACGGTTCCGTGCAGATCCCACTCGCCGTCCTCCCGGACTTCGCAATCAACCAAGACTGCCGCTACCCTGCTACATTACGTTCAAGTCGGAACAAAACTCAACACTCCGGCTTGTAACAATTTGGCGCCCAACGTGGGGCCCACCTCAACCAGATAACTCGATCAAGTCTGAACACCCCGGCTTGTATCAATTTGGTGCTCAACGTGGGGCCCACCTCAACCAGACAACTCGATCAAGTCTCAACACCCCGGCTTGAAATAATTTTCAAATCTGATTTTTGTTTATTATTTTGAATTAATTAAATTGTTTTGAAATCCTTTAAAATCTTTTAGAAATTTTTGTGAATTTATTTGGAAAGTTTTTAAATTCTTTTGAAAACTTTGATATCATATTCAAATCTGTTGAAATCTTGAAATTTTTCAAAATATTTGGAAAGTCTTGTGAAATATTTGCAAAATTATGATATCATTGACATCTTAAACATATTTTGAAAATACTTGCAAATATTGTTCAAATCTGATGTTTGTGTAATATTTTGAAATACTTTGAATTTTTTCGAAATCTTTTGAAATCTTGAAATTTTTTTAAATCATTTGGAATTTTTTGTCAAATTATCTGGAAAACTGGAATATCATGGATATCTTAACCATCTTTTGAAAATATTTCAAAATATTTGTGAAATCCTTTAAAATATTTTTCAAATCTGGTTTTTGTTTAATATTTTGAAATACTTTGACTTTTTTGAAATCTTTTGAAATTGAAGTTTTTCAAAAATTATTTGGAAAAGTACTTAACAATTCATCACAGCCCAAAACTAGACCACAACAGTTTCACTTTCATAATTTTTTTAAAATTTTAACAAACAAATTTACTTATGTTGTACACAAGGAATTGCCTTGAACAAAAATTGTGATTGTTCTCAACAATTATTGTGAAAAATGCACATTTTTGAAAATAAAAAAATTTTCTTTTCGATAGGGACTCTTCTTTTCAGTTGTAGAATAATATATTATTACTAAAAAGATTGTCATTTGACAACATGTTATAATAATGAAAATATGTTTATCAATTCCTATAAATAAAATTATTAATTTAAATAATATTAATAAAATAATATTAATAATATTAATGTGAATAAAATAATTAATTTGTTTCTATACATTTTTTAAAATAAAAATTATTATTTTGTTAAATGACAATTCATTGTTTAGGATATTATTCTACATATAAAAAGAAAAAAATGCAAAAGGAAAACAAATTTTTATTCCAAACTGCGATATAAGTGTATTTTCGTATAAAAATAGTCGCCGAAAGACAACTTATGGTGACAATAACAAGTTTTTTTTGAGCAAAGTCATCTTTTAGAAATCCTTGTGCTCAATTCATTGTCAAATCGAACTAATTGTTCCTGAAAAGTTTTTAAATTTATAAAATCGAAAGTGAAATGAAAATTTTGTCGAAGATAAAAATACGAGATCGTCAAATGCGTTAATTTCCTGTGATATAATCATTCTTTGAACAAATAAATATTTGAAGGCAAAAGCAATCTGTAATACAATACAAAAATTTTTGAAATAATATTTATTTTTTTACCTTTTTTTTTTGAGATTATATAAATTTAATTATTCTAAGATTCTTAACAAAATTTTAGAATCCTTTTGAAGAATTCAAATATGTTAATTTTCATTAAAATAGTATAGATATAAAAAAATTAACTCTTGACGCAAAATATTAGTGCCAGTTGCGTTTTTAAAAAAAATTATGCATTTTTTTTTAATCGTCAAGCACAAACGATTCATAGTCCACTAAAAAACTATATTTGGAAGCAAAAGAAAGATTACATTTTTATCAATAGAGCTAAATCTCTAAACATTTCCTAAACAAACTCCAATTATTTCTAACATTTAGAAAAATCTTTTAAATCTTCAACAATTTTCTTTAAAAAAAATAATAACATGTACATTTTCCCCATAAAATTAAGAAAAGTTTTTTATTTTCTGGTAACCTTTCAAAATTCTTAAAGTTCATAAAAATCTTCCAAAATTTTTTTTTTGTAACAAATTTTTCATATTTTTTAAAGCGTGAAATCATTAAAATCTTTGAAATATTTACAATATTTGTCAAATCTTTTTAAATCTTTTTTAAATTAATTTTGTTCAATTCTTAGAAATACTTTGAAATTTGTTTAAAAATCTTTTTAAATCTTGAAATTTTAGAGAAATGATTTGAAAAACCGTGATATAATTAAAATCTTTGAAATATTTTAAAATATTTTTCAAGTCTGATTTTTTTTTAATATTTTAAAATAATTAGAACTTTTTTTAAATCTTTTAAAATCTTGAAATTTTTCTAAATATTTTTGAAATTTTTGTCAAATTATTTGCAAAACTGTGATATCATTGATATCTTTATCATATTTTGGAAATATTTCGAACTATTTGTGAAATCTTTTAAAATCGTTTTGAAATCGGATTTTTTTAATACTTCGAAATACTTTGAAATTAAAAAAAAAATCTTTTTAAATCTTTACATTTTTGGGAATTTATTTGGAAAACTGTGATAGCATTTAAATCTTTGAGATATTTTAAATTTGTGAAATCATTTCAAATCGTTTTCAAATCTGATTTTTTTAAATATTTTGAAAAAATCACAAATTTTTGTAAAAATCTTTTGAAAGCTTGAAATTTTTCGAAATCTCTTGGAAATTTTTGTCAAATTATTTGCAAAACTGTGATATATTAAAATTTTTTTTGAAATATTCCGAAATATTCGTGAAATATTCTAAAATCGTTTTTAAATCTGATTTTTTTAATACTTCGAAATACTTAAAAAAAATTTTTTTAATTTTTTCAAATCTTGAAATTTTTGGGAAATTATTTGGAAAACTGTAATGTTATTGAAATCTAAAATATTTTGAAATATAAGTAAAATATTTTGAAATATTTTTCAAATCAGATTTTTTTTAAATATTTTGAAATACTTAAACATTTTGTTTGAACTCTTTTGAAACATTATAATTTTTCAAAATCTTTTAAAAATTTTGGTCTAATTATTTACTTATTATATATCATATATATTAATTATTTATTTATTTATTTATAATGATATCATGGATATCGTTAACATCTTTTGAATTGTTTTGAAATTTTTTGGAAATTTTTGTGAAATTCCAATTCCAATTACGAGCAAGTAGCCCAATTACAAATACAAACAAGAGTTCTTTTACATCTAAGCTAAATCTAAATATAATATAATCTAAACCTAATCTAAACTTAATCTAAAATTAAGAAAA
>JAAAKG020056828.1:0-15566 GCA_010014905.2 Druon quercuslanigerum | reverse complement strand
GTCGATAAGGGGCTATACGGACATTCCCCCCCCCCCCCCCACTTATTCCCTGAAAGTAACTTAGCCATTAGCTACTAATTATTTCATTTTCAATAAAAAATGAATTTAAAAAATAGTTGAATTCTTAATAAAATAATTAGATTTTAAAAAAGTAGTTAAATTTTTAACCAAATAGCCGAATTCTTAGAATGAAAACATCTGGTCCCTAATGGAAAAAACACCTTTAGAGTGTTTATTATTTCATTGAAGAATAATTATGCATTAAGTAGATAAAGGTTTATCTAGAAACTACCCCCCCCCCAATTCCCTGAAAGTAATTTAGCCATTAAAAATACAAAGTACAAAATACAAAAGAAAGGATTTAACAATATAGTGGAATTTTCAACAAAATAATTAGATTTCAAAAAAATAGTTAAGTTTTTAACCAAATAGCCGAATTCTTAGAAGAAAAACATCTGGTCTCTCATGGAAAAAACACCTTTAGAGTGTTTATTATTTCATTGGAGAATAATTATGCATCAAGTAGATAAGGGAGCGTGTAAAAACTACCCCCCCCCCCCCCATTCCCTAAAAGTAACCTAACTATTAGCTACTAATCAGTTAATTTTCAATAAAAAAAATGGATTTAACAATATAGTGGAATTATCAACAGAATAATTTGATTGAAAAAAAAAATAGTTAAATTTTTAACCACATAGCCAAATTCTTAAAAGGAAAAAATCTGGTCCCTCATGGAAAAAACACCTTTATAGTGTTTATTATTTCATTAGAGAATAATTATGCATCAAGTAGATAAGGGAGAGTGTAGAAACTAACCCCCCCCCCCCATTACCTGAAAGTAACCTCACTATTAGCTACTAATCAGTTAGTTTTCAATAAAAAAATGGATTTACCAAAATATTTAAATTTTCAACAAAATAATTAGATTTTAAAAAAGAAATTAAGTTTTTAACCAAATAGCCGAATTTTTAGAAGGAAAACATCTGGTCCCTCGTAGAAAAAACACCTTTAGTGTGCTTATTATTTCATTGCACAATAATTATGCATTAAGTAGATAAGGGGTTATCTAGAAACTACCCCCCATTCCCTAAAAGTAATTTAGCCAATAAAAATACAAAGTACAAAATACAAAAAAAAGGATTTAACAATATAGTTGAATTGTCAACAAAATAATTAGATTTAAAAAAAATAGTTAAGTTTTTAACCAAATAGCGGAATTCTTAGAAGAAAAACAACTGGTCTCTCATGGAAAAAACACCTTAAGAGTGTTTATTATTTCATTAGAGAATAATTATGCATCAAGTAGATAAGGGAGCGTGTAGAAACTACCCCCCCCCCCATTCCCTGAAAGTAACCTAACTATTAGCTACTAATCAGTTAGTTTTCAATAAAAAAATGGATTTACCAAAATATTTGAATTTTCAACAAAATAATTAGATTTTAAAAAAGAAGTTAAGTTTTTAACCAAATAGCCGAATTCTTAGAAGGAAAACATCTGGTCCCTCGTAGAAAAAACACCTTTAGAGTGTTTATTATTTTATTGCAGAATCATTATGCATCAAGTAGATAAGGGACCATATAGAAACTACCCCCTCTCTACAATTCCCTGAAACTAACTTAGCCATTAGCTAATAATCAGTTTATTTTCAATAAAAAAATTGATTTAACAAAATAGTTGAATTTTCATCAAAAAAATTAGATTTTAACAAAAAAGTTAAATTTTTAACCAAATAGTCGAATTCTTAACCTACACAGGCGACTATTTTAAGAAGATGATGAATTTTCTACCAAAAAGACGACGTTTAAAATAACAGTTTAAAAACAGCCACGTTTAAATAAAAATAGATTAATGTTCAATCAACCAGTTGCAATTTTTACCAAATAAGATTAATTTTCTCATAAAATAGTAGAAAATTCAACCTAAAAGGGCGAAGTCTTAACAAAGAGTTAGTTTATTTTCCAAAACAAAAAGAATGACACTTTAATCCAACAATGGTATGGTTAAATTTAAAGTGCAAATAAAAAAAATAATAAAAAGGATGTTTTAACCAGTCTGATTTAACGAAGAAGACAAATTTTTAACCAAATAGTTGAATCGTTAACTAAATAGATGAATTTTAAATAAAGTGGATTAATTTTATATAAAAAAAGACACTAATTAGATCAACTATCAAGTAATCAAATAGTTAAATTTTCAGAAAAAAAGCAATGTGCTCTCCAACAAAAAGATTAATTTTTTACCAAGAAAGGGCTAGTTTTTATTAAAATATTTTAATTCTCAATAAAATTGATAAATATTGAACAAAAAAGTCGAGTTTTCAAAAAAGCAGTTGAACTTTTAAGTGATATATATGATTTTCTAACGCAAAAGTTAACTTTTCACCAGTTAGTTAAATTTTCATATGGACATTTAAATTCTTGAGCAAATAGTTGGAATTCCTACCATAATAGTTAAATTTTCAAACAAAAATCTGAATTTATAATCCAAAAATATTATTTTGCCACGAAAAAGTTAACGTTCTACTAAGTACTTAAATTTTTAATTGGAAATATAAATTCTTAACCAAATAGTTGAGTTTTTAACTAAAAATATCCATTTTTAACCCAAAAATATGATTTTTCAAGAACAAAGTTAAGTTTCTACCAAGCAGCTACATCTTTAAATGATAAGTCTTCTTTTTAACTAAATAGTTAACATTTATACCAAAATTATTCAATTTTTGATACAAAATATGAATATTCAATGAAAAAGTTCATTTTCAATCAAGCTGTTCAATTTTCTACCAAATTATTGAATTTTCAAGCCACACAGGCATATTTTCTACATAAAACGTGGATTCTTACTGAGATATGCAATGGTCTATATTTTAACAGAAAAAAAAATTTAATTTGAAACGAAAAATATTTGAATTAAACCAAAAAAAGAGGAATTACAAAAACGTTGTATCCTTGACTGAAATAGAATTTTCGACAAAGCTGTTGCATTTTTGACCAAAATGAACATTTTTTTACCAAGAATATTCATTTTCTACCAAAAAAGACCAGTTTTAAACAAAATGCATCAATTCTCAACTAGAAAATATAATTTTTTAAATGTTAATTTCAATGTTTTAAAATAATATAAAATATATGATAAATGAGTAATATAATTTATGTAATGACTTTGCTATCTTTGAAAGAAATGATCCAAGTGATTGAAGGGAATCTGTATTGTCATCAATGTTATTCACCATCGATCAAATAACAGGAAATATTTAACGTCATCAGTGACTAGATAAAAAATAAATTTATGAATCTCGAAATTCAATTTTGTCTGAAAAAGAATCTGCTGACTTACCTATGGAGTGAGGTAAGTAGATATTTTTTCAGACAAAATTTATTATTAAAATATTTACAATTTATTTTCCATATTCTCATTAATGACTAGACGGGTGGTAACTACCTCCTATGATAATGCAGATTCCTGTATTTCTGAAAAACGATTAATCAATCGGAAGTTCTGTGGTTCGTTTCTAAGTAGAGCAAAGTCAGTAGATATTTTTTTTGAAAAAAATTAATTTTAAAATTCATGATTCAGCTAATAATATAGTATTTAAAAATTTGCCCAATTGGTCATCATTCATCAATTATGGACTTTAAAAATTTGTTTATCCACCTCGAACTGGCTTCCATTTAATGATTCCCAATATGTCAATTGGTTTGAAAAATTCCTTCCAATATTTATAGTTTACAGTTCAAGTCGTCAAGACCTTTACTGACTCTTTCTGACGGTAACGGCAGCAGGCGGATGACCTGTGGCAATGTGGGCTAAAAAGACATGTTCGATCAAACTTGTAAAAATTTAAAAGATATGCCTATATAGATGGTGGCAAATGGCTCATTCAGAGGTTATCGAGGTATAATTAATGTCGGCAATTTGCCAAATTTAGTCCCCAGTATCGAATCGTGAAAGCCAGGATTGGCAAGAGGCGTGTGAAATGAACGCCACATTGTCTATTCCCTGACAGCTGGTGGCCGGACGGACACCAGTTTAACTGTTGGTTGAGGAATAAACTGACCTGTCAAATGTCTCATAAACTAACAAGTTTAATATTTACATCTATCTACTGCTTCATCAGTTGAACTCGAATAATTTCTACGTTTAACCGTTTAGACACTCGGTGCACACGAACTGCGTCAGCGGCAGCGGCCAGAATATAATGCCTATACGACTAATGGAGTACTCCTTCTATTTTTTCCTAAATAATATTTGAATAATTTAATCGTGTCCTTTATAAGGGATGATAAATAAAATAGATCTACATTTTTTAAATTTTGCAATTAGTAATTTAGTAATATTGTATTCAAAATCTACTGTTTTGGGCGACTCAAAAGATATTTTATTCACAAATGTTATAATTTTTAATTGCAATTTTGGAAATTTCGATTATATTGCATATGAAAATTTCGAAATTTGTATGCAAACAATTTTAAATTTCAAATAATGCAAATTTTCTGCGATTACATGTAACAGAAAATTTCTTAACTTTTTTTGTGTTTAAAGACAAATGACATGAAAAATTATTATTTGTTCTTTTTCTGTATTTTTAAATCAGATTGTTTCAATGTTTGAATGTTTGAAAAAAAATCTGTTTTCATATATTAATCAGTAGACTCCACCTGCAAGGATCAGAAAAAATTATATAATTGTTATGGAGGTATTAAAAAAAACGTTGATCATAAAAGCAATAGTTAATGTTTAACAAAATAATCTAAAAGTTAATAATCAATTTTTCTCACTTCATTAAAAAAAATTTAAAGTCGATTTGTATGCAATGTAATATAAGAAATAACTTTGATAATATTATGATTTAGAAAGGGGGCATAGAATTAGCTCCTTTCCTACTTATAAAACATCGATCTACTATAAAAAAAATCGTTTGTAATTTTTTTGACGTTGATAAAGTAAAAAACGTTACCATTTCACCAGCAAAACGTTAATTTTGAGATAAACTTTACGAAATTTGTAACTGACAATTGCTGTTTTTGTGCGAATAACAATGATACATATTTACTGTGACTTGCGCAATATTAGTCTTATGACCTATTTCAATACAATATTTTTCATTATCCACTTAAATTTGTGGTTTCATTATTTTATACAAGTAAGTTCAAGACAACATTCTCTATTTACTTACAATTCTTTAAAATTTGCAGATTATTTTTCTTATTCACAAAATATGTCTCGCCGCTTTGAATGTATCAGACACCGTACTCTGAATATTTTTATAATATTTAGAAAACAAAAAATAAATATTTCATAATAAGAAAAATTAAAAATTCATAATGCATCATTTTATTAAATTAAGACAGATGCATAGAACAGCATTTCAATTTACATTTGTCACGAGTACAATCAAGTATCTTTATTTTTAATTAACAGTCAAAATGTTATTTTTACAATGAATATTCTGTTAAAAATGTAAGCCTATTTTTATTCCCTGATCCTAAAATATGACACATTTCACTTGATTTTAATATTTATCTTCTTCAGTTGAAAATTTCTGTATTTTCTTGAAACGTCTTTTGTGGCAGAATATTAATCTTCTTGGCAACTAATTCATCTTTTTGGTTGAAATTTCTTTTTTTCGATTAAAAATTATTTTCTTGCATTGAAAATTTAAATTATTTTTTTATTAAAAAATAATTTTTTAAACTGTAAATGTATCTATTTAGTTTTTTGTGGAAAATTTATCTTTTTTAATAAAAATTTATCTATATGGGTTAAACCTTTATCTTTTGGGTTGACAATTCAACTATTGGGTTAAAAAAAGCTTTTTTTTGAAGAATTATTCTTAAAAAACAAAGATTAATTTCCTTTACACTTCTTTGTCACTTCCCTATAACTGAAACCGAAATTCTTATTATTTTAAAGAAGGACTATTTTTAATCGACGATTTCTCTATGCATTATTTTCTCATCCCTACCATATACATATTCATGCGAGGAGTATTTCAAGATTTCTTTTCCATTTTCCCATGATGATACCTCTAGCGCAATTCATGCTATCTGGAAACTTCCTATTTTTACACCTTTTACCGCTGGCGGAGTTCAGGGTTCCGTTTGGCAGGGTGGTTGACCGCTGGCGCAACTCGAGTGCGTCCTAGACACTTAACATGAAGAATAGTTCATTCTGCTAAACTTTGCAACGTTTGCAACTTCTCAATTTTATATTTTATCTGACTTCAATTTAGGGTCTACAATGTTGCGTAGTCTATATTTGAAATGGTTTACTCTCTCAACAAAATTCGTAGAAAAATAATACACTGGAACTTGGAATTAAGAACGGTCTCGGGTATGGCTTGCATTCGCCTTGTTCCTATTTCAAGACCGTCCCAACCAGTGCCACCAATTTTGGGAACTTTTTGAACTGCGATTGGTTCGTGTTGGTACTTCCTAATTGGTAACTGTTAGCGCGCTGATTTTGAACTGAATCAGTGTTCGATTTTAATATTTACAATAAATAATGATTGGGAAATTAATAACAGGTAATTTTTTTATCGTAAAATAAGATGTTTGAGTGACGGCTAAAAAATAATTCAATTTTAATGAAAAAGAAGTTATGAACTCTCAATACAGAAAAAGAAATAAGTTTTTTTATACCTGACAATGTGACTTAGAATAAATTATAAAATTATAAATTATTGATCATAAATAATAAATGTAAATATTTATATAATTTAAACTACGCGCGCTTCTATTAAATCAATTTTCAAAATTATTGCTAGTTACTAAAAAAAAAGTCGGAAATAACGCTGGTTTGGGGCTGGAACTATTGGGGAAAACCCCGATTAAGCGCCGCTTCAGATAAAAACGCTTTTGTTTGTCACGTCTGTTTGACCACCACACTCTCCCCGCAGCTTCAATCAATCCACGTGTGGTGCGGTCTCCATTTTTGGAAGGGATATATACAGGGGCGTTATATCCGAGTTTTACTGTATTTGAAACGGGAGTTTTAAATAAATCTAAAAGCTGAGTTTAAAATAAAGGAAATGAAGAGAATTTTATTAAAATCAAATAATACATTATTAAATACATGGAACAATAAAATAAAAATAAGAATTGTACAATCGAATTTAAAATTACATATAAATATTATAACCAGCAGAAAAAAGTGTCCTGACGGTACTTTCTATAAACTACTAATATTGGTAGCAAAAGGAATGAGGGGTCGGAAGTATTAATAACGCGACGAACTCGTTTGGTTACAAATGCTATGATTTGGTTGAAAATTTGATTATTTTGTTGAAAGTGCAATTTTTTAAAGGCATTATTACAAAGTCATTTTCTTCATTAAAAAATCAGCTCCTTTCTTACATTTTCATTTTTGATTAAAAACTTATTTTTTTGATTAAAATTTTATATTTTTTGTTGAAAATTCATCATTCTTGGTAGAAATTCAATTTTATTGGTTGAAGATTTCTCCTTTTGGGTTGAAAATGCAATTGTTGGTTAAAATAAGAACTGTTATATACTTCGTTGAGAATTCACATTTTCTGATTTAAAAGTTGATTATTTGGCTCAAAGTTAAACTAATATGTAAAAATATTAAATTTAAGGATTCATAGTAAGAGATAAAAATCTAACTGATTGCTTTTAAATGAACTTCTTCGTTAAAGATTTTAGTGTTTTGTAGACAATTCATTTTTTTTGGTTTGAGAATTAATAAATTTGACAAAAAATTAAACTATTTGGTTCGAAACTAAAAAAATTAAGCATATTTCATAAATTGTAAAATCGTCTTTTTTTATAGAACATGATTATTTTTATTCGAAAATTCATCATCTTGGTTGACAATGTAACAGAGTTGTTAAAAACTAATTTTTTAAAAAAAATTTTTTATTATTTATAAGTTCAGTTATTCCGTTTTTGGTTAAAACTTTATCCTGTATATTGTTTAAGTTGAAAATTCGTACTTTTTGATAGAGCATTAGTCTACTTCGATGAAAATTCTTCTTCTCGGTTACAAATTTAACTATTTGGTTCATAATTCTACTATTTTGCTGAAGATTTATACTCTTGAGTTGAAACTTCAACTGTTTTAAAGAACCTGATTTTTTTTCAAAATATTAATATTAACTTGTTTTAATTGAAAATTAATTTTATTGTTAACCATTCGGTAGAAAACTGAATTATTTGGTTAAAAATTCGTCTTTTTAGGTCAAAAATCCTTTTTTTAAAATTAAAAATGCATTTATTTTTTTAAAAATGTCTGTTCCAGTTGTGGATATAATTATTTTGTTGAAAATTCGTGTCTGTGAATGAAATTCAACTGTTTTTTATTTTAATCAAAAGCCTTTTTTGTTGAAATAACAACTTTTATATTTCTCGTTGAAAATTCATCTTATTATGTTAAAAATTTAACTATTTTATTTAAATTTATTTTGTTTTGGTTCAACATTTATCAATTTAGTTCAAAATCCATTGCTTCTTAGTTCTAAAATAAATTTTTTAACAGATCACATTAAGAAACGAAAAATGTATTAATTAAAAAATTAAAAATATCATGAAAATCCGTTTTTTGACCGAAAATTAATTTTCATTTATTAAAATTCAATTATTAACTTGAGCTCAATTTACCTTCGTCCTTGTTGATAGAAAATTGTTTTTTTTTAGATATTCAAATATTTGGCAAAATGACCGTCTTTTGTTAAAAATTCCTCTTTCCTCGTCGAAAATTAATCTTCTTAGTTAAAAAATCAACTATGTGGTTAAATATGTGTACGTTTTGTTTAGAAATTATCTTGTTTTGTAAAAAATTTAAGATTCCGTGTTGAAAATTCTACTATTTTGTTGAAGATTCATATTTTCCGGTTAAAATTTTAACTATTTTAAAGAAAACTAATATTTTTGGTTACATATGCAAGTATCTGGTTAAAAGTAATTTTTTTTTAAGTTGAAACTTAATTTTCTTGCTGAGAAACTTTTTTTTAGAATATCAGCATTTTTGGGTCAAAAATTCATCAATTTGGTAGAAAGTTGAAGTATTTGCTTGAAATTCGACCGTTTGGTAAAATTTCAACTTGTTTGTGAAAATTAGAACGATTTGGTTGAAAATTAATTCGATTTAGTTGATGAGTTAATTATTAAGAAAATAGTATTCATTGATAAAATACCATTTTTTTATTCAAATTAAAATCTTGTTCTGTTGGAATATCATCTAATACAGTATTCGGTGTAAATTAATCTTTTTTAGGCTGAACATTCCAATTCTTCTTTGAAAGTTCAATTATTTTCTTAAAATTGTATTTTTTTTTACTCTAGATTTATAATTTTATTTTAAAATGCCTTTGTTATTTAAAAAATTATTTTTTTAAATGAAAATTGTACTATTTTGTTTAAAAGTTTTTGAATTCGTTGAAAATGAATATTTTTGTTGAAAATTTGTATTCTTTGGTACCAAATTTAACTATTTTGCAGAAAACTTTTTTTGGCTTAAAAATTCAACAATTTGGTAAACATTTAACAATTAGCTTAAAAATGATGAATTTAGTTGAAAATTCACCTTTCGTAGTTGAAAATTACGCTTCTTTGTTGAAAATTTAACTATTTGGTTAATATTTGGTGTTGTAGATTTATTTTTTGGCCCTTAATGTAATTATTCGGTTAAAAATTCAACATTTGTGTAGAAATCTGATCAGTTTGATTAAAGATGGAATTGTTTGAAACTCAATTATTCTTGTTTGAAGATTCAACTCTTTTGTTAGAATTTCGTCATTTTGGGATCATTTCAACTGTTTTTAATTTAAACTATAAATCTTTTCTGTTAACAAAACTTACATAAATTACGAAAAAAAAATTCTTTGAAAAAAGTAGTGATAAAACAGTGTCATCGCTCGAAAAAAAGTGTCAAATAGTGGGAATATTGAGAGCTTGAATAATAAAGATATCGATTTGCTTGTCAAGGTGCAAGATTTCTGTTCATGGCTGAAGTATGTCACATGTATAAAATTATAAGACACTTTTTCGCTGTTGTGTATCCAGGGAGATGTTATTGAATTTCAATTTCTTCAGTTGAAGCGATTATAATGGGAATTGAAATTTGATACGAGTATGGTATCATAGAAGCTTGAACTATTGGAACCGATTGTGCATGCTCGCTTTTTGCCTCCTGAATGATTTATTCGATTGGAAAAGAAAGGAGACCACCTGGCTCTCGTTTCATAAAGGCTTTTCACGTTTCGTATCACGGCCCTAGAAATTCGACGACACGATAGAACAAACCTTTTTACAGAGGATAATGAAGCCTATAGTGGATAATCATTGATTAAGAACAATAATAAAAGAAAAATGATTAATTTTAATTTTGATGTGTGAATTCATATAGTGTCTTAACTATTAATTAAATTAAAATAATTATTTTGCATGAATTAGTATTTTTAATCAATCATCACCCACTGTCGGTTGCACTATCCACTGTAGGCAGGTTGTCCCTACCTGATTATGGTTGATAATCTTTCGTTGCCAATAAACAAAGTTCCTACGATTTTAAGACAAAATGTAACTCATTTTTAATAAAACAGTTGAATTTTTATTTAAAAAATATTTTCTGGGAACAGAGGACAATAGATAAATTTTCAAGAAAATAAATAAGCTTTTAACCAAATGATTAAGTTTTAAAGCAAATGAGCTAATTTCTTCTAAGAAAGATAAATTTTTAACCAAAAGAGACAACTTTCCTACAATAAAAGATGATTTTTTCAACGGAAATATAACTGTACCGAAATAGTTTAATTTTCGACAAAAAAAGATGAATCTTTAACCAAGTATTTGAATTTTCCGCCTTGAAGATTAATGCATCACCAAAAAGAAGAAGTTTCATTTAAAATGAATAAACTCCCAACAAAGTTGCTCAATTTTAAAAACAAAGGCAGACTATTTAATAAAGAGTTTATTCACCTACCCAAAAATATGATTATTTATGAAAATATTCATTCTTCTACCAGTTAGTTGAATTTTCTAATAAATAATTTGCTTTTTGAAAAAATATTCAAATTTTATTTTAAAAGAGTTTAATGTTCTACCATCGTAGTTGTATTTGAAAATAAAATGATGAATCTTAAAAAAAATTATGAAGTAATGAAACTTTAAATCAAGTAGTTAATTTTCTAAACCGAAATACGTGAATTCGCTACAGTTTTTCACAAAACATGTAATATTTGATATTTTGACAAACAAAAAAAGATGTTAATTTGAAATAAAAATTAGTTAAAATAAACCAGAAAAAAGACCCATTATGATCTGAATAGATGTATATTTTACCAAAAATAATAATTAATTTAATTAATGAGGTAAATAATAATTTATCTGATTAAGCCAGTAAGGCCGTAGCAGGATAAGCATGGTCTGGGTTTCAAGTCTCATCTACAGAAAAAATTTTAAGAAAATTATAAACAAATTTTGAAAAATCGAAAAATACAATTTTATCGAAAACGGCTTCACCGATCATGATGGTCAAAATATATGTTATAGAGGGTACTAAGGGAGTTCCGAAAAAGTTCAATACATTTTTTCTTTTTCATTACATTTTTCTTCTATATCATACTCACATTAGAGGCATCAATATATATTTTTTCGGAAATGATCAAAGCATTACTTTATAGTTTAAAAAAATAAAAACTACGTTTGGGTTCCTCACATGTATGCAATTCAATAAGAATGAGGGGCCAACTTAATTTTAAGCTTATGAAGCAGTAAGCTATACGCAATGGTGTAATAAAATTCAGATGCAACAGCATAATTCGACTGAAAACAAATTTTATCGTTACTCCCCCAGTTATAGTTTCCATCCATCATAAGTAGATAGAAAAATACTTCTTTTTGTTTACTGCTGACATTCTCCAAACTAATTTCATGTTTGTCCAGGATGCACCACGTGGAGATCGCCAGTCAGATTATCATCCCTTACTTTATTTACACTGTATACAACTATGTGCATACTTTATTAATAACTTAACAAAACATATATACATTATATACACACATGATGCCCAATAATTTACATATACGCACTTCATATGCACAAAACATATGTATATTATTTTGAAGCTGCGTACTAGTCATCGTCACTGTTTTCTTCGATGACAGAATGAATATTTTGTATATAATAATGTATGTAGTGTATATATGTTTTGTTAAGTTATTAATACAGTATGTATATAGTTGTATATAATTTAAATAAATTAAGCGATGGTAATCTGACTGGCGATCTCCACGTGATGCATCCTGGGCAAAAATGAAATTAGTTTGGCGAATGTCAGCAGTAAACAAAAAGAAGTATTTTTCTATCTACTGATAATCGATGGAAACTATGACTGAGAGATTAACGCTAAAATTTGTTTTCAGTCGAATTATGCTGTTGCATCTGAATTTTATTACACCATTGTGTATAACTTACTGCGTCATAAGCTGAAAATTAGGATGGCCCCTCATTCTCATTGAATTGCATACATGTGAGGGGCCAAAAAGTAGTTTTTATTTTTTTAATCTGTAAAGTAATATGCTTTAATCATTTACGAAACAATATATATTGATGCCTTGAATGTGAGAATGATATGTAAGAAAAAACTGTTAGTGTTCCAGAAGTACTTCCTTTAAAAATAATTATTTAAACATTTTAATAATTTTTTATCGTCTTATAATCTTATTTTATTATTTATTTTATTGAATTATTGAATTTTTTTCAGAACTCTATTAGTACCCTCTATAACATATATTTTGACCATCATGATCGGTAAAGCCGTTTTCCAGAAAATTGGATTTTTTGATTTGTTTATAACTTTCTTAAAAATTTTTTTTTGTTGATACTTGAGGTAAATTTAACTTATAGAGCTAGCTACTTGGCCTCGCAATATGGATCACATCCGAGCGGGGGCTCCCATACCATGCTTATTCTGCTACGGACTTTTTAATGATAAAACGAGTACCTTCTGCCCATTATATCAGTAATTCAATTCAGTCAAGCATGGTTGATTTTGGCATTTCTTAAAATGGAGTAGTTTAATGAAGCATTTTAATTTCGAAATATTTTTACTATTTTATTACAGTGAACAAATTATTCATTTCAACTGACTGGAAATTATTTTGTGCATCAAAATATGTTTGATAAGTCAATTAAAGGTTGATTTTTAAGACAAAAAAATACTTTGTTTTCGAAATCAGGTAAATTTTTAACAAAAAAGTTGAATTAACAACAGAGCGATTAAAATTTGAACAAAATAATTGAATTTTGAACAAGATACCTGCTTTTTAGGCTACAAGGATGGATTTTAAACTAAGAAGATAGATTTTTTCCAGATAATCAAGTTCCAGCAATATAAATTAATTTTCAGTCAACTAGTTTTTTTTAAGCTTAAGTTTTTAACTATAGTTGAATTCTAAAATAAATAGATGAATTGTAAGCTAAGAAGAATAATTTTCTACAGAAAAAGTCGAATTTTCAACAAAAAGTTAATTTTTCAAACTAAAATTTCGATTTTTTCAGAAAAAAATTTATGTTCAAGCCGGCAAGGATGAGTATTTTACAATAAAGTTAATTTTGAATTAAGAAAGGTCAATTTTCCAGCAAACAGTGTAATTTTTAACGAAAAAAGATATGTTTTTGGCTACAACTAAAATGCTAAATTTCAAACTGAAAAAAAATAATTAAAAAAAAATTCAGCTACTTGAATTTTAAACAAAAATACGAGCTTTAAATACAATACATGCATTTTTTACAAAATAGTTTAATTTTTGACCCAAAAAGATAAATTTACTTTCAAAATAATATAAATTACTATAGACCTTCCTTACTCTTTAATCAAATGTATTAATATTATATAAGTAAATCGATTCTTCTCAAGTCAAGGAATCTTGGGTTAAAATAATTTAAGGTAGTTGTCGTGCCAAAAGTTAGATATCTGAAAAAGAGTTTTTTAATGATTTTAAGAATACAAATATTAAAACTGATGTCATTTTAAATAAAAAGCATTATTTTTTATGAAAAATGTTGAATATAATTTTGCTCTCTACAACTCTATTGTTTCCAAATTTAAAAATAAATTTTTCTATGGCTGAAATCGTCACAATATTTTGTTTTAAGGAAAAAATTTTCAAACGAATAATTACAGTAGAGTTGTGGAGAATGTTTTCATGGAAACAATAAGCCGTCATTTATTAAAATGGAATCATTTTTCAAAAATAGGTAAGAACTGACGGTTAGAAAAAGTGCATTTGCTAAAAGCATTTTTAAAATTAATGTTTTTCTATGTGAAGTTTAATATTTTTCCTAAAAATAATTTTATTATTCAAAATAACATCAGCTATAATATTTTGTCCCTTATAATCATATGAAAAATTATTTTTTTTAGATATCTGACTTTTGGCACAACTACCTTAACAGCAGAGGTATATTAAAAATCACAAAAATTATTCTCAATTAACATCAGTTTTTCTATTATTTTTCTTATTCAATAATACTTTCAGATTAGGATATAAAACAAGTTCAAGACGATTTACATCAAGCGTGTGCGAAGACCTCCTCCTAAAAGGGTGTGTGCGTGTGTGTGGACATTTCGCGTCTGCTACGGAGGCATGAGAAGTCGAACTTTGCACGCAACTGTTTCAAACATTATTTTTTAAGGTTTCCTAGGCTATGCCGGAAACCCTTAAAACGACATTTGAATTTCCACCCAGCTGTCCGTCCGCCCTTCTGTTATTTATTACTCCTAGTTTATAAAATATTAAGAGTACTTCTATAATATTTCTGCTTTTTTTATACTCAAGGAAAAGCATTTTCATCAAATTTTATATTTTTTTATCAGTGGCTCAAAACTAAGAAAAATAAAAAAAAATGGTAAAATTTGGCTTTCTAGACCCCTATGCTATAAATTTTCCAATTTTTCTCAGAGATGGCTCAAATTGAAGCATTGGGTATGATAAAGTTGCAGAAAGGAATAAAATTTGCTGTCTTATATATTTTTTTTATATCAGTGGTTTAAAAATAAAAAAACATTAGGGCATTTGTTAATAAGATGGTAATAGTTTTTGTCTACTGCTCGTAGATTGTAAGATTTCTTTTAACTGATGAGGTCCGACGTTGACGGACGAAAATGGTTTTATTACAATTAATAAAAGACTACAACAGTAGACAAAAACCATTACCGCCTTATTAATTAATACTTCATCTGGTCAAAGCCTTAAAAACAATATATAGTAGGGCATTTGTTTTGCCATACACCTATGCTGGAAGTTTTTTTTTCGGACTGATTTTCCTCTGGCACGCTGAATTTAAAGCTCTTGGTATTTAAAATTGTAGTAAGGAACAAAATGTCCTATTTTATATTCTTATTCTTCTTTGCCCTTTCCAATTTCTCACGTTGACAAATTCTGTACTTTTAATTCCCTTCATTGCTTTATAAAGTAGTTTCTTACATCCTTCAAAGTCGTTTTGTATTTTCTTCACTTCTTCTTCTCTAATTTTATCTTTGCTTTCTCTAATTAATCGCTTGAGTATCCTCTTTTTGCATCTGTAATCATTTATACGTCTA
>JAAAKG020056827.1:16032-42395 GCA_010014905.2 Druon quercuslanigerum | reverse complement strand
GCATCAAATTCCTTCAGGTTCACCAGGTCCAGTCTGTGGGTGTGGAAATTCTTTGAATTTTGTAGGCCTGTGTAATTTTATGCCTAAAGTTGTTTAAAAAATCTTGAGGGCTTATTTTTCTGTCGTTATGTAGTTTACATTTTTATTTTACTGCTATTAAATTTTATCATCTGAATTTCGCATTTCATGTAATCTTGTAATTAATTTTTATTCCATGCCTTTGTGTACACTTGTGTTATAAGGAAATATTGCTAATTCTAGCCATTCGTTCCATTCTGAATTTTCATCAACAAATTTTTTGAGATATTTTGCTAATGAATGATGAGACTTTTCAAGAACCTTTCAAGAACCTTTTTTCGAACGCTGTACCGGATGTGTCGGTAATGATCATAAGGTTTTTAATTTCCAAACAAACTCATTTTTTTAATTGACTGTGTAATCATAGTTATATGTATTTTTGAATTTCTAGCTTTATGTTTTCGCAGAAATTTTTTTGTCTCATTCTAAAGTAATTTTTTTTTACTCCTTCATGACTTGCTACTGCCGACGAGTGTGTTTCTTTAATCAACTGGCATTTTTATCTTCAGAGAGATACTGTGTTCTTCTCGTGGTATGTTATTCATATATGGTGTTAACATAAGTTTCTGTAAAATTATCTTGTGTGCAGTGCAATGTGGAATTGCTAACCGCTTTCAAATTATTTCGCGAACACTTTTTAAAGTTTAGTATATTTCCGAAACTGTTCTCCTTGTTCGAGAATAATGGACCCAAAATGACGAGATTCTTCTTGCGTGATTGTAAAGTGTACTTTTTCTCTTATAGATATTTTCTGTTATTTTGAAGTTATGTTCCTAAATCTCTAATAAAACAATCGACTGCAGCTTTTTCTAATTTTTCTAATAAATTGTCCTTTATTTAATTAACTTCTTCTGTCGAAATATTTTTATTTTCAGCTCTGTACGTGTCCCTGATTTTATCAGCAATTTCTTCTGTTCTAATTGCAGTATGTTAAGAATATATGTATTAAGTAATTGCAGAATCGGGGGTGCTACAATCGGGTGGGAAAGCTACAATCTCACTCCATTTAATTAAAAAAATGTTTAATTGCTAATTAATTTAAAAACAATTTTTCATAAAAAAGTTATTATATGTGATAATATTAATTTTTGTTATTAAACCTTTTGTGTAGTCCATTTAAAGAGAATCTTATTTCCTAGAATATAAGCTAAAGCCATTCACTAAAATCGTAACATTCTCTGATCAGAATAAACCAGTTTTAAATAATCAAGTTTAGTGTACAGAATTTAAGAAAATGATGTAGTAAAAAATTGGTATAAATAGAGGTTTTCCCATATTATAATCTTAATATTAACATATTAAAGTTTGAGAAAAACGCTTTAAAAAGCTGAAAACTGCAATGATCCAACGGCAGGTCATTTTTATCCACCTTGTAATAAAAATTATCTGCCGTCGGATAATTATAGTTTTAAATTGTTTGCAGCGTTTTAATCCAACGTCAGATAAATAATTTTTCTGTGATTAAGCGGGAATTCAACAAGACCACCATTTTATTTCTTCTTGATTTTTTTCTTAGTTGGTACCAACAAGTAGCATTTATCTGAAAACAATTTATTTTGTGACCGCATTTTAGAGAAGAGAAAACTGAATTTAGTTTCATAAAGAATGAAAATCGCGCTTTTTTTAACAACAATACTATAGATATGAAAATGTCAAAAGAGCGAAGTTCTCCCATTTGAAAACTTTAGAAAAGGTTTGTTAACACCTTTTTTATATTGGTATTTTCTCAAAATTGTCTTTTTAATATTAATAAGGCCTTATTAATAATAATAATTAATGATTGTATTTTTCTCAAAAAAATTAGATAATATTATTGTTTTAGGAAAAATAAAATTATAGCCAACGTTACTAATATTTTAGTTAATATTTCAGAAAACTCGCAAGATAGATAAAAGTTTGAGAAACACAAAAAATCATTAACTATAAGAAATAATAGCGATAAGTGGAAGGTCTTCCAGAATAAATATTGCGAAGAAAAATTATTCCGACACAGATTACTGTTTGCTCTCCTACTTTAAAAGATACGCATTTGCCGTGAATATGAACAATTGAAAAGACAAAATTTTATATGAAATTATAATATGTAAAAATCTCTATTCATACCAATGTTTTACTAGATCATTTTCTTCATTTTAGTGAATGGCTTTTGCTTATATTCCATGGAAAAAGATTCTCTTTAAATGTACTAAATTCAAGGTTTAATAACAAAAATTAATATTATCAAAAATAATTACTTTTTTCTAGAAAATTGTTTTTAAATTATATAAGCCTCAAAACGAAACTTTAGATAACAAACAGAAACATACTTTAAATAAAGAAAATTATTTTAACTGCTCAAATTCATTTCGACAGCAATAATTTAAAGAAAGTTCACCAAAACAGGAACTTCTTATGCTGTAAGTAAAATTGCAAAATATTCAAATATAAATTTAAAATCAGATTCAAACTTAGACTTTGACTCACAAACACCAAACATGAGTAGACTACCTACTAATCAATAGGTCTCACTCAGAGATGCACTGCATGACGAGTCATAATTCGATAGATGAAATAACGCCCCTTTTAGACATTATTCCGAGACATGCGGAAAAGCAAAGTCAATACTACCAGGCATGGATGTAAAAGCAATCCTAGTAAAACTTAACTTCCGGGGAAATCAACGCCACTAAAATGGTTTATCAACTTCAGGGAGAATTGGGTAACATTTATCTATGCGAAAACGAAAAAATACTTTTCTATGCAATTAGAACAAAAGAAATTGCTGATAAAATCAGGGATGCGTATAGAGCTGAAAATAAAAATATTTCGACAGAAGAAGTTAATTAATTAAAGGACAATTTAATAGAAGAATTAGAAAAAGACGCAGTTGAATGTTTCATTAAAGGTTTAAGAACACAACTTCAAATTAACAGAAAATATCTATGAGAGAAAAAGTACATTTTACAATCACGTAAGGAGAATCTCGTCATTTGGGTCCATCATTCTCGAAAAACGAGAACAGGTTCCGAAATATACTAAACTTCAAAAAGGACTCGCGAAAGAATTTATAAGCGTTTAGCAGTTCCACATTGCTCTACTCCCAAGATAATCTTACAGAAACTATATATTGTATTGCATATTGTATTTACACAAAAATTAAAATCTTTTAGTATAACAAAAACACCATTTTTTAATAACATTCCACGAGAATAATACAATATCTCACTGAAGATAAAGATATAAGTTGATTGAAGAAACACACTCGTCGGCAGTAGAAAGTCATAAAGGAGTAAAAAAAATTTACATTAGAATAAAACAAAAAAAATTTTGGGAAAACATAAAGCTATAAATTCAAAAATACATATAATTATGATTGCAATATCAATTAAAAAAATTAGTTTGTGTGAAAAATAAAAACCTTATGGTTATTACCGATACATCCGGGAACAGCGTTCGAAAAAAGGTTCTTGAAAGGTTCTTGAAAAGTCTCATCATTCATTAGCAAAATATCTCAAACAATTGGTTGATGAAATTCAGTATGAAACGAATGGATAGAATTAGCAACATTTTTTTATAACACAAGTGTAGACGAAGGCACAAAATGAAAATTAATTACAGGATAACATGAATTGCGAAATTTAGAAGAAAAAATTTCATGACAGCAAAATAAAAATTTAAACTACATTACGATAGAAAAATGAGCCCACAAGATTTTGTATACTACTAATCCAAACCTGTGTTTTTGTTTCGGAAACAGCATTTTTGATAAGAACATTCTTTTTCTTTTTTTTGACATTGGTAGTTTTCATGAATATCCAAATAATGTTATTCTTCCAATTAGGTGAATTAATTTTACAATCAAATTCTTATAATAAATTGTTTATTCAAAATTTATATTTCATTACGAGAATACATTAGGATTTCAAATTCAATAATTGATAGTAGATATCCGCAAACTTTAAGCAAATAGAGATCGCTACGATCAGCATTATCAACATTTAAATTTTTGATCATAAGAAGACAAGATAACATACAAAGTAAAAATACAAATAGATTGTATAAACAATACCAGAGGTGCAGCTAAAGGCTTGAGTTGTAAAACAAACGCATTAGCTGTCCTTTATTTAATTTTTTCACAAGGAAATTTAAATGTATTATATTCTGTAGAGTTGTCAATTCAATTACGGGTACAAATTCAGTTAATCGAGGAAGAAAATAAGAATGAGTAGAATTTTTTATAGTAAAATTCTCAACCAAAAATTGTATTTTTATTTAAATTGCGAAAAATACAAATACTGTAAAACGAACAGCACAACATTTAAACACCTACTAACGAAAAACTAAATGCCTTACAGAAACCCAGCAAGAAAAGTCGAAATGGAGCTCCGTCTTTTTCATAATGGCAAAGTCAGTTTTCGAGAAAATGAGAGTCAATGAATAGACTCATGATTACCAAATATTGGAGTCATTTTTCTTTTTCAACTTGAATCTTTAGCGAATTATAACTCAACATTTCCGTTAAAAATTACTATACGGTTTAAAGCGTCTAAATTTTGAAATAGAAAAACACAAAATTATGCAATTATAAAGCAGATTCCACCTAAAAAAAGTAAAATTTTAAAACATTTTTTGAAATCTTATCAGCTTCTTTTGAATGTTGTTGCGTCCCAATCTATTCGTCGGCATGATATATATATATATGAATACATAATACATGAAAATATATGAAGACATATATAAGTTTTCCTCGCAGTTGTACTACGAGTTGTATTCCATTGGCTGAGATCTGACGAATAAGACGCACCTTGACAAGGACGGCCATCCGAGAGTAGATTGTTTGAACAAGACTTAACCATATAGTGTGTAATCGGTGGGGGTAATTTCTTGGTAGAGGAGTGTCGTTTCTCTTTTCTCATATATTTTTAGTGCTATCACCTTATGTGTTTGATGAGTAGAGGTGGGAGAAACAAACTACAAGAGATCTTTAATGTTTGCCAAGCATACAAACCTTGATCGCAAACGTGCGCATGTTAATGTTGTTGACATTTCCCGAGTTACTAGAGTGGGGTTACGCCTTCTTGTGGTGGGGATAACACGTGCCACGGCTACAGCAATGCTCATGTGCAAAGAGGCGAATTAATATTTGCATGCTTGGCAAATATTGACTATGTTTTTGAGGCTGCTCGTCTCGCTTTCTACCTATACGAATACTTCTCCCTACTATTGCGCTGTGCTAAATAATTTTCTTGGCGTTCTTCCTGATAATTTTTCAAAGGATTTTTGCCAGATGTTAGCCATAAAAAAGGACCTCTTTACCTTCTTGAAAAAAATTTACAACAGGCTGCGTAAACAGAACCAAAATTGAATGTTGACAGGGGCCAACGACCAATATGTAATACATATTTCATTTTTATGCTGATTTGCTTACAAAATAGATGTCTTAAAACTTTTCCAATGTGTTTGTTTTTATATTGATGCTTATAAGCTCTAGCGATACTGTAGAAGAAAAACTTAAAAATAAGCCCAAAAACATTTTAAAAGGTTGATTATATGACAGAGAGCATTTCTTAGCTCTGATATATTAACTGTTGTAAATCGAAGTAATAAATTGTTTTTCAAGAACTTAAAGATGACGCCTGTCCCCTCTCTCGGTATACAAAGTATAGATTATAAAGAGACAGGGGAGTGAGTGAGGGGTTATGCTCGCTTAAATAGACCTACAAATAAACCACGGCATTCAGAATACATTATACATAGCGTCGTATTATGTTAGGACCATAATCACCTCTATCGAAACTTTATTGAATACCGTGTGTCACGGGTATTTTTCCGTAAGTGCCAACGTTAGTTTGTTCTTCGACAGTTCCTTCGTATGTGTTTGTGTTTTACTTAGTACAATCTGACCGAACAGACTTTTCTTCTGAATTCGTGCTTCTATAATTCAGTCAGAAAGTTGTTCCTGGGTGTCCAAGTCACCACACTGACGGCGTTTATTGTTTGAGTTTAACATCAACAGGATCTTCGACACCGGATTAGCTCTATGAGCATGTTTCCGTCACAGAAGATGTACAACAAGGTTGGCAGCTTCGGCACCATGAAAAGCGCTTTTATGTCCAACATGGGCAGCATGGGACCGATCTACAGCTCAATCAACTCCATAAGCTGTGTCTCCATGGGAATGCCTATGGGAGTTGGATCCAATTGCAACCCCCATAGTCATGGGTCTTTTAATATGAGCTCGATGAGCCCAGAAGTCGGAATGGCAACAATGGGCGGCTACAGTGGTGCTGAAATTGGTGGCGGAGGTGCCTGTATTAGTGCCGTTGGCTACGGATCTCATGCCCCAGGTAGTGGCGGTGTTGTCTCAAGAGACTGGCCTTCCTTAACTGAACAAGATTTACCGAGTTCGGCCCTTCAGCAAGGGAGAACCGACAAATCTAACCAAAGGAGTTCCACTCGTAAGAAACCACCGTACTCTTACATCAGTCTAATTGCAATGGCAATTGAAAGTTCTCCTACCGCAATGTTGACATTGACGGAAATATACAAATTTATTACCGACCGATTTCCCTTCTACAGACAAACCCAAAAACGCTGGCAGCATTCAATCAGGCATTGCCTCAGCTTTAACGACTGTTTCGTTAAAGCACGAAGGGCTACAGATGAGCCTGGCAAGGGATTTTTCTGGGCTCTACATCCTGATAGCGGTAATATGTTCCAGAATGGATCCTACCTGAGACGCAAGAAGAGGTTCATGGACGAGAAGAAGAAACTCACAAGGCAAACTACTAAACATCATCCTTACAACTCTAAAGGTTTGTTGCGTTCTGATCTTGGCCCAACTCATGATGATCTCGCTATCATGGTTGGCAGCAGTTTACATCCATATCTTCTGAGGAACCCCAGTAGTCTTCACCACGGGACGCCGGGAAGTTTAGCACAAGAATCTTCTTCTACGAATGCAAGTCATCCTTTCAGTATCACGAGGCTATTTCCTAGTGCGCTGTCTAGTGATTCGCCAGATTCCCATGACATGAAACCACCAGAGCTGAAGATGTATGAACTTCAGCACAGTTTTGCGAATTATGGCTCGCCTCATCATCTACATCCAGGGTCGCCTAGACATCAGCATCACGATGGAATGCATGATTTGAATCCAAACCACATTCATAACATGAGCAGATATTATCAGGACTATTACGAGGGCACATTTTATCATCATGCAAGTGTTTACACATCTAGTGCACCTCCACCTCTGTCGACTTCCTTAGCGACGGAATTCTAACATCACGGCTCTCCTTCTTAAGGTCTGGTCTGAGTTGCTGCCGCGGCCTATACAGCCAGTATGGTACCGAGCGACAAAGTAATGATGGATTCGATGAGCTTAAGGTATCTTGATTAGGTTTCTTTTCTAATTATTTGCAAGTTTGTGATGGTTAAAAATAAAATATCAAGTTGTTAAGGTGGTTTGGATTTTGATAGAGTACAGCTTAAAATTTTTCATTAGTTTTAGTCAGGTCAAACTAAAATTTTAAATTTGATTTTTGATTCGAAAAATTCATTTACAAATAGTTGACAACATAATTAGTTCTTTTATAAGATTTATTGTAGCTTTAACTCTAATGTATATATGTTATTGAATTGAAAGTAAAGCAATTCACAATTCTAAAACAGAGAGAGATGCGAAAATACACGTTTTCCTCCCAATATTCTTGTTAAATTTATAAACTTAAAAACACCCGCCAAGTCAACAAAAAATACTTATATCCCCATCTTGCAAAAATAAAATAAATTGTTGTCAAATAGCAGATTTTTCCCGGTATTGTATGTATTGTTTATTACTGAGCATTAATTTTTTTGGGTCTGTCTGAAAGTTCGTTTTCATTTATCAATAAACTTTAAAAATTAAAAATAAATTTAAAGAAGAATCCCTAATCAATGTTTCATACAACATTGTTTTCTGTACGTAACAAACTATAGGGCATATATCACTCATTAAGCATTCTTCTTTATATTCATTTTTAAGTATTTAGGTTTATTGAAAAATCCAAAGAAACTTTCAGACTGACCGAATAATTTGAATTAATATACCCACATATATGCAAACACTTTTTGCATTCTTTTGTGTCTAAAAACGGTTTTAAAATAATACATTTTCTAAGACGATCATTTAGATAATACAGTGATCAACATTTTATCTATACGGCCACATTTGCTTCAACACAGGCGAAACCCTTATGAGAGATGACCGCTATATGTCTGTAAATAAGTACCTATTTAGTGTCATCGGCAGTCACTGCTAGTTTTTCACGCCTTGTTTTCTTCGACAGCCGGACTTTTCTTCTCAAGAAGTTATTACACTTTGAAGATGTGATGTTAAATACTTGCTGTAATTAACGTCTGGAAATATGATTTGGAAGTGATGACAAAAGTCAACGAAAACTTCCAGACTATTGTTTTTATTATTATATTTTAAGATGCATTCAACAAGAAAATGACGTTTTGAAACCCTTCTATTGTCCTCAAGATATGTCATAGAACCTTTTGACGAAAACTAGAAGAGTTTCGAAATATCATGTTCAATGCATGCTAATGTACAATAAAAAAACAATTGTCAGAAAGTGGTATTTGACTTTAATCTATATGAATAAATACAATCGTAATTCAAATATGTAAACTCAAATGACAACAAATGACAGACAATAACCAACATATGAGATCATCGCTGATGAGGGTTTTCCTGAATGTCCTGGTTTTCATGCCAAATGCATGAAGGCTTGGGGGCTTATGTGCCTATCGATTTTAAATTTAACATTTTATTCATTTATTAAGAATGTGCATCATCGATGTTGCTTCTAATTGCTTGAAAAAGAAATAGGAGTAGGCACCCTACAATAGATAGTGCTCCCACAGAAGTTAATTATGATTTTCAAATGCTAATGACTCTTAAGTAATTAATTTGATTTAATTAGTTGTTAGGACTATATATGTTAATAAATTAAAAGTAAAAATAATAATGTTTAGTATATTTGTGTTTTTAGTTAATGGTTATCCAATTTAGGCTCTAATTATCTGCTCTAGGGTTGTCTCTCCAACGTAACTGAATCTAAAACTCTGGAATATAATTTGTTTCACATTTAAATAAAATGTGTTAAGTTTGGAGTGAAATATCAGAACTCATAATTTTTTTCAGCCAGAAATATCTGACGTGTATTTTGAATTGTTCTCTTGCAGGTTTAACCCTTAAAGAATACACCTCAAAATACACCTCCAGATATTTTTGGCTGAAAAAAGCATGAGTGATGTTGAAACCATAGAACGTCCGTAAAGTCGCAGTAACTTTAAGTGTCCTTTAAGGTTTTAAGAAAATGATTCACTAAATCTAAAGAAATCGTTCCATCGCTTCTTTTACAAGATACTTAATATTTTCAGGTTTTTTCGTGATCATATTTCTATAATCTCGCGAGCATTATGAGTCAGGATAATTGAACTTGATTTAAAGCCTTATTTTGAAATTGAATTTAAGAGAAAAAATACCCAATTTCTTGAAAATTCGACTAGCATAAACAAATATTGCAGTTCTAAGCATCTGAAATTAAATCGTTAAACGAAAGCATAAATATACTTGAAGTAATAATTTTCAGTTTTAATTTATTAACGCATATAGAGTTTTAACCACTAACTAAATTAAATTAATTGCTTTATATACGTTAGAACTTAAAAATTATTATTATCAACTGTAGGAGCATTGCCTCTTATAGGCGCGTCTCCCCTAATTTCTATTTTAAACAATTGAAGGGTACGCATTTTAAACCTGTCAAATGAGATTTCGGAAATTTTACAGAGCGACAGAAAATGGTTGTTATTTTTGTAATTTTGAGAATTTATTTAAATTAAAATTTTTTTATTCTTTTACCAGAGAAAGATAATATTTGCTAGTTTTATAACATTTACATAATAATTGAACGTTCCATGATAAGTGAAAGTTATATATATGTTATATAAAAGGCGTCCAGCGGTCTAAAAGTTTTTAATGCCAAATTGTGTGGAATCACTTGCTGAACATCGATGTGCTTCCTGAAATTTTAAATAGTTTATTGCTAAAATTTTCTAAAAGTAAGTTTCTAAAGTTAGTTAAATTTTTTTCAGCAAATAAAAAAAGATCAATTTGGAAAACAAATTGAGTTAACAGATTTAGACCACAGACCCTACAATTGTTAGCCATATGCATTACATATATCCTTAATAAATAAATAAGACAGTTCTTTGCATCTATGTACAATCGCGAACCAAATTTTGGTTTGTAAAATTTTACTCCAGACATTTTTAATTTGCATTTTAAATATTTTTTTATTATTTAAATTAAATAAGATAAATTAAGCCTAAATTTTCAAATGGAAAGCCTTGCACTCTAGTTTATATTATTTCGTCGCTTAAGTTGTGACAGCGCCTTATTGTCTTCGTATTTAAAAAGAACAAGAAAATTGTTTAAGTATTCAGTTTTCAGGTTAGGATGGCACTGGTATCTTGGTATTTTACCTAAAACAATTTTATTTTTTCATGTTAATTATTAAGAAACGCTGATGACGAGAAGTATCACATGTGAAACTTCAGAAAATTACAAAAAATTAATGAATTCGCTGCGTGGGTTATAAGTACAGCATGTTCCTTGACACTCTGCGGCATACCTAATTTTCATCACTATATACAAAATTCGATTTTTATCAAATGCTATAAGCGGGATGTTTAGTTTGTTTTTAATAATTTGCGGACCAATAAACCGCTTTTTATCAAAATGTCCCTTAGCACCTATTGTACTGCCACCCTTTAAATATTTTCCAACACTACGCATTAAAAAATAAAACTAGAATTCATGAATGACCATTGGCATCGCTTAAGTATTATTGATTCTTTTGGGTCTTTCAGAAAGTTCGTTCTGATTTTCAATAAACTTCAAAATCTAAAAATAAATATGAAGTAGAATCCCTAATCAATGTGCATGCACCATTGTTTTTTACACATAAAAAACTATAGCGCATATATCATTCATTAAGCATTCTCCTTTATATTTGTTTTTAAGTTTCGAAGTTTATTTAAAGATCCGAACAAACTTTCTAACAAACCCAAAAGAATCAATAATATTTAAGCGATGTCAATGGTCATTAATGAATTTTTGAAGTTGGAAAATATTTGAAGAGTGGCAATTATGATAATAAATGGATCACTTACCATAAATCGATGACCATAATCGAAGCGACGTCAATCGGTTTACATTGTTACGATCAGCTGATGCATAAAGCCTAAACGGTTGCCAGAACGGTGCTCAAAACGGTTTTCAACGCTGCGGAATCACGGTGATGATGCGCGTGAAAATAACTCTTAACACTGTAATCGCAATGGTGGCCGCTGTGAAAGTGCGATCTGTGATTCAGGCGCATGCTCGCCGTGAAGCCCTTGCGTGGTCACCATGAACACGTCACTTTCACATATTCTAGAGAATTTCGAAGCAGTTCCTTCCCTTCGCAAGCATCATTACCGTGAGCCACGATGACCTCATCCGTTTTGTTCTCTCCGTGTAGGGTCTCTCACACATTCTAACCATTCTTTTTGCGGACTGCTTCTGGTCAGCGTGCCATTTACTCTACCTCGATACACTTGTTCCTTCAGTCGTGCATCTTAGATGCATATATGCGGCACAGTAGATGCAGGAATTTCATGTTCATCGCTTTTACTTCACTCTTATCCTTTTCTTAATAGGTTTATGTCTGGCTATCATATAACACAGTCGGTACAAATATACAATTATGTATTGTCCTTTTAGACTTATTTAATATATTTTTTTCTTCTGATAATGGGCCCTACTCTACCGATAACCATCTTACCCTCGTTTATGCGCCTATCTAACTCCTCATCTATCTTTTTATCACTAGTGAATAGGCTACCCAGTTATATGTACTTATCAACTTATCTCATTGTTTATATTGAATATTTTTTTCACTTTCGGTTCAGAAAAAAATTAACTCTCTTAACAAAACTCAGCTTTTTACATATATATTCAATTGCGGGAATAAACCAATTTTTTACATTGCGTTTTCAATATTTATTAAACATAAATTAATAGTTTCAAGTTGAAAGAGTGAACTGAAGAACTGCGAGATTTCTTGCCCATTGTCCCATTCTTATGGGAGGAGCACCTCCAGACATCGCGGGCGCAACTCATGCAGTTTGAAAACTACCTGCTTTCACACCTTTGGCCGCGGGCGGAATTCAGGATTCAGTTTGGCAGCGTGGTTGACCGCGGGCGCAATTTGAGTGCGCCCCATGGCGACCGAAGCCGGCACAAAATTTCAGATTTGGTTCTTCTGTATAAAAGGATAATAAATTTTTGAAAGATTGTGTACGTCGGTTCTCAGATTGACCGCATTTATATTACCAGAAGTATGACACATTTACATAGCCAGACGTTTACGATAGTGGCATTCATTTGCCAGAATTTTCGCGTGATCAAAATCGAAAAGATGATCCCTTTCAATGCTATGCCGAGCAAGCATTGTCTGTTTTTCAGGGGCCTTATTTATATCCCTCCTGTGTTCTTTAACCCGCACTCCTAATGGACGTTCAGTTTAGCCGACATAAGCCGCCTGACAATCTTATCCTTTGCACGGAATACAATGAACAATATTGCTATTATGCAATTTATTTAATTTCTCTTTAGTAGGCCTCAAGACTGACGTAAGATCTCTTTTATTTTTTAATGCCGTAGTAATGTCGTGATGCCCGAGGATTCTCGCGATTCGTTCAGATAGTCCTTCAACATACGGAATGCTGATAAATAAATATTTTTGATGAATGATTGATGAATGATTGAATATTTTGGCTAATAGAGAACAGCGTAGAATTGACGAAAAAGGTCAAAACGTGGAAACTAAACTAGGTCATTTATCAGCATTTCACATGTTGAAGGACTATCTCAACGAATCGCAAGAATCCTCGGGCATCACGACATTACTACGGCATTTAAAAATAAGAGAGATCTTACGTCAGTATTGAGGCCTACTGAAGATAAATTGAATAAATTGCATTTTAGCAATATTGTTTATGGTATTCCGTGCCAAGGACGAAATTGTACAGCGGTTTATATCGGCCAAACTGAAAGTCCGTTAGGAGTACGGGTTAAAGAACACAGGAGGGATATGAATAAGGTCCTTGAAAAACAGACAATGCTTCCTCGGCGTAGCATTGAAGAGGATCATCTTTTCGATTTCTATAACGCGAAAATTTTGGCGAATGCGGTAAATTTGAGAACCGACGTACAAAATCTTTTAAAAAGTTATTATCCTTTCATACAGAAGAAACTCCGCTTACGGACAACCACCCTCCAAATAAAAATCCTGAATTTCGCTCGGGTCAAAAGTAGGTAGTTTCTTATGAACACGAACTCCGCTTGAGGGGCTCAAAAGTGCCCCTCGCATTAGAATACATTTTAAATTACATTGCTCAAATTTGTTAGATTTTAAAACAATTCTACAACAACACATTCATTTTTTAACCAAAACTTTAATGTATTATTTATACATGTAAATAGGCATGCCTATATACACTATAGTCTGTAAAGAGAGCAGTGACAACGATTGACTCTACTTAGATTAACATTTCTTAAGACATTTCGGCAAGTGATAGTGTCCCACTTCATAAATTTTCATTTTTTCGGTATCAGCATTAAATCATTTTAATTAAAAGTTAAAGTACTGTCTCGATTTTACGTTAAAAATGTGTTTGAATACTGGTGTTAAACATAACCTCGCGTTATCCACCCGTGATTCTTTCGGCAACATTGTTTAAATAATTCAAATATATCTGAAAAATCGTTTTTTCGCTCTGGCTCGACTGGATATTATTAGGAGGAATCAGTATTTTACCCATTTTTAACTCTTAAAAATCATCGTCGAATGAGGCGTCGCGCGTAGAAATTGGCAAATTCACTAATTAGTTATTAACAAATAACAAATGTTATAAAGACATGAAAAAATGTCCTACAAGTTTCTGCAACATATCATTCAATTTCTTTAGGCTTGTACTATCAAAATACTCGATTTAAAGTCGTCTTTTTTATTTATTGTTTATTGAAAAATGCATTTGTTCATTGCACAATTTTATACCTGCGTCTAAAACTGAATAACTTTCCCGAATTTCTTCATAGCGATTTGTAATACTTACCTATGTATTGCTGCCTCTTTTCTCTACTATTAAAAAAAAATGGGCTCGCTAGTTCCATTAGGAGCCAAGTTAGCTTTTTTTCAAGAAATTGCAGCGCCTTAAGTTATAAACATGAAAAAACTGGACTTTTTTGAATTTACAGTTAAAGAGTCAAACTTTATTATTCACTACTTGAAAATGCGAATATTACTTGAGTTCACCTTTAAATCGTCGGAAATCCGAGGTACGAACTCGAACTCGGCGCACTGGATAATAGTGGGGGGGGGGGCATCATCGCGCGCTCTGGAAACTGAAAAACTTGCTTTAAATTCGCCGCGCTGAAATTATTTGACATGCTCCTGCTTCGAATATACATTTACATAAATTAAAGTTTTCATCAACTTATATTCAACTTATGGCAATTTATAAACAGCAGGGAACCGTTGAAATAATAACATTCCCCGTATGATAGAAGTGTTAAAACAAAACATGACAACCCCTCATTGTGAAAAAAGTTTTTCATTCACATTTAATTATTTTCAACTAACGGTCAATAAAATTTAAATCATTATCAATATTTACGGTAATTATCAGAGAAGCCGTCGAGGCTCACAAATAGAAAATAAGAATTTTTTATTTGAAATTATTTTTTTGTCATAAGTTAAATATAAGTTGATGAAAAATTTACAGCGTCGTCCGATAAATTAGGTAAATGTATAATCGTTGCAGGAGCATGTCCATTATTAATATTTTTACACGCAATGCCACATTAAAAAAAAAATTATTAAAATCGGATGAATAGTTCCGGAATAAACGTGAATAATTTCAGCGCGGTGAATTTAAAGCGAGTTTCTCAGTTTCCAGAGCGCGCGATGACGCTCTCTCCCCACCATCATCCAGTGCGCCGAGTTCGAGTTCGTACCTCGGACTTCCGATGATTTAAAGGTAGACTGAAGTAATATTCGCATTTTCAAGTAGTGGATAATAAAGCTTGACTCTTTAACTGCAAATTTAAAAAAGTTTGGTTTTTTCATGGTTATAACTTAAGGCGTTGAAATTTTTTGAAAAAAGCTAACTTGGCTCCTAATAGAGCTAGCGAGCCCATTTTTTTAAATCGTAGAGAAAAGAGGCAGCAGTACAAAGGTAAGTGTTACAAATCGCTATGAAAAAATTCGGGGAAGTTTTTGAGTTTTAGACGCAGGTATAAAAATGTGCAATAAACAAATGCATTTTTCAATAAACAATAAATATAAATGACGACTTTTAATCAAATATTTTGATAGTGCAAACCTGAAGAAATTGATTGATATGTTGCAGAAAGTTGCATGACGTTTTTTCATGTTTTTATATCATTTGTTATTTAACGGGTTTTTTTGTGTTAAAACCGATTATTCATAACCTGTCAAAAATGTTGGATAAAAAAAAATCATGGATATTTGTATAATCACAGCGGACAGTTTGCAATAATTTAACATGTTTTATTTATTCAGAACGATACAAAAAAATTTTTTGAAAAAATAGCGACGTCTCATTCGACGAGGATTTTTAATAGTTAAAAATGCGTGAAACACCGATTCTTCCTAATAATATCCTTTCGAGCCAGAGTAAAAAAACGATTTTTCAGATATATTTGAATTATTTAAACAATGTTGCCGGAAGAATCACGGGTGGATAACGCGAGGTTTTGTTCAACACCAGTATTCAAACATATTTTGAGCGTGAATTTAAGGCTGTACTTTAGTTGAAAAAATGCATTAGGCTAAAGCCAGACGGCGTGGTCTATTACTCAAATTGCTTCCAATATGTTTTAATCTTGCAGAAACGAAAATTTTGCTTCGAAATCGTTTATGTTATTTTTCGAAATTTTAGGAAATCAATTTTCAACCAAAAAGATTATCTTTCAACCAATTGCATTTTTGACCGTAAAAGAAGACACTTTGAACAGCTAATATAACTCTTATACAAAATCGATCAATTTTTGTACACATAGCAGTAATTTTTAACAAAAAAGTTCATTGTAAGCAAAATATTTACATTTTCAACGAAAGAGATGAATTTTGTACTTTTTTGTGAATTCTTGTTGAAAATAAAAACTAAAATGAAATAAAATATACAGTAAAATACAAAAAAGTACAAAATTCCTCTTAGTAATAGAAAAAAGTAGTGCTTTCCCGTCATTTTGATTGTAATTTACTGTATTTATCAGTAAATTCCTGTAAAAATGGCTTTATTGTCCACATTTTTTCTTTAAATGGATATAACTTTTGACCAAATTAAAGCGTTTAGCATTTCTTTTCAGATTCTACTTCTGCCTTTTTTCGGAATTTAGAAAATGTTCAAAATGAACAAAATGGCCGTATTGTTTCTGAGAATACTAGTAGGCGATTTTCTCAAAGAATCTACACATATTTTTACCTATTGTATTTGTATTTTCAGAGAAACTACGACCATTTTGTTCATTTTAACATTTTCCAGAATCTGGAAAGGTATCCTACATATTTTAATTGGATCATAGCTACAAATTTTTAAGGATACCATTTTTTTCAACAAAACAAAAAATTCAAATGCACATAACTCCGTAAAGTTTTTTTTTTAAATCGTCAAAATGCGTATCGCCTAACTTCCAGAAAAAAACAAAATATTTTGTCCCCGAAAGATTCTGCGACTTCGAGTGTGAAACCTGCCTGTTTTGAAGCGGATTCGGTTGATTTCTTATTTAATAATTTCTCAAAATAATTATTTTTAAACTTTTTTGTCGATAAAATTTCTCAATATATTTTTTTTAATTAGCATAACTCAAGCTAATGCTAAAAATTAGATGCACTGATGATTCCGAACGTTACTCAATGCATGCTACAAATAATTGATTTCTTTTAATATAATAATTAATTGTATCAACTCATCAATTAATTGGGTCAAAACATGAATTTGAGCTTTGTACACAAAAATCTGTGACTTTTAAATTGATCTGAATCCTAATAAATGGTTTTCAATATAACCCAAAATCAATTCTTTTACAGTCGATTCTTAATTAGCTTTTCGTGCTTATTTACTTCATGTTCAAACGTGAGAAAATAAAAAAATGAATTCCCACAAATCTTCGAACATATGACGGGTGTTAAACACTTTATGTACTGAGCTATCTGAACGTTAATAATGTTTTCTTGTTTTTTAAATATGATAGTTAATCTATTACAACGTAATATTCATACCAATAAAAAATAACAATCATTGTTAATAATAACGTTTTTTATAATTATACTCACAATTAAGTTGTGAAATAATTATTGTTTGTTGTTTAAACAAAAGGACGTTAGGTGTACTTATTATTTACACATTTCACAATTAATTATAATGAAATAATTAATTGATTGATATTAGAATTTTATTTTCTGGAATATTGTTAATATCATATATAGATACATTTAAAAAAAATAAATGTATAAACATATGTGTGTACGTGTCTGTAAATGGACTCTTTGATTATGTGTAATAATAGGCTATACAGAGATTATGTTACTTTTATATGGTGCATTAAAAAAGAATAGAGCGGTTTTATTATTGGATATTGTACTAAAATGTTTAAAAAGTCTGTACTAGATTTAGTATCGATGCAATGGAAGCAAGAATGCACAAGATGATATTAAATTTAGTATAGCGGCGTAGAGTAAATCTTGTATATTCATACTGAATTTAGTATACACGTACATGAAATTCAGTATGCACGTATACTAACTTCCGTATGAATTAGCTATCGAATTATTTTATTATTTTACTAGGTACCGTATTTTATTAGCTACCGTATGAATAAGTTATCGAATATTTTATTTGTAAACAGATATGCTTAATCTAGAGGCTATGATTAAGGTCTTTTGTCCGAGTAATTCACAATTTATGATAGAAATTTTGTACACTTTTCGAAAATTGAGCTTCTGATTACAATTTAAGAATACCGAACTGCATCTGTATACATATCACACACTAGTTACGAGATACCACTGTAATGTATTTTATAGCAACAATGATTATGAATTAGGATCTTATTTAAACAAAAATTTTTTCTGATGAGTTTTCGGTTTATATACAATATGAAAATTTAATGCGTTTGGGTTATATTTTTTTCTCAGTTTGAACTTTGAAAGGGAATCGAGAACCTTGTACAGAAAATGGACGATAAATTCCACCGGAAGTGTACATGTTTCAATAAATCCACGTATTTCTATGAAAAATATACTGACTCTCATTACTTGCCTTCCTTATAGTTTAAGTTATGTTAAATTTTGCTTTAATAATAATATTTATTTATTATATGTTCATTTATATACAAGGCATCCTTCAAGACAACACACAGAAGGTAACTATTGAACTATTTTTCATAAATGCGACAATTTTTAGCATAAGTTTCAGTTCAAAATATTTAATAGTGTAGGAGTAGTTATGATTTTAGTGAACGTCAGCGCTGGAGTTTTCGAACTTGCTATGCACTCCGCTGTGCCATGTTCTCTCGGTAGAGAGTTTTTGCTTATAATATGATCTTTTAAAATTTTTTAGTAAATAACAGTTAAACAAAAATAAGTTAACAAAATATTACACCGACATTCGGCTTAACTCGTAAGCGACCATGAACATGAATTTTGAAAACAAACCTATGCGCAAAGTTTCTTACACTCTGTTTAAATCTATTTCAAAAACAAAAAAGATCAGTTAGTCCTTAACTCTCTGTACAGAACACATTAAATTAAATTTTAAGGTTAATAAAGTTTAATATCACTTGCATTTATTAATAATCAATCTCGTCACAAGTTTTTTATTGTTATTTTAAAATGGAAAATATACCTCTGGCATTTCGAGGTAGAAAACGAAAAAGAGACGAGAGTTAATGGGCGGAAAATGTACGCAAAACTTCTAAGAACAAGGTATCAATTTTGCACGACATAAATTTTTGTAATATTATATCAATATTTTTCAATGATTACATTTTTCAGACATAGTCATTTTATAGAATGAATTAAATCATACACTAGGAAAATAATATACAAAATTATTGGTCGTTTTTTATTTTAAAATTATTAATATTTCAAAGAAATTGTTTTGTGCTAATTAAAGTTTTAAAAAATTGAAGATAAAATTGCTAAGTTTGAAATTTACTTGCAGGGAGAAGAATACATTTCAAGATCAAAAAATCCCTAAAAGTTAATTATGCCAAAGAAACTTTTCACTCCCTTGCAATCTTGTTGCAAAAGAAAATGCTACGAAAGTATTGCAATATCTGCACAAGAGAAGTTGCATTCCAAATTTTGGCAATTAGTAGATTATCATAAGCAATCCATCCTTCTTGGTACTTTGATGAAGTTCAATGATACAATAAAGTTAATGCTCAAAAGGTTTCAAGATTAGTAACCTAGACTTTTTTATTTGCTACTGATGACAGTGTAATCGTCGTATATAAAAAATGTTTAAAGAGTTGTTTAAATTTCTCAGAGAAATGATTGCGAGTAGTACAGGGAAAAATGTTAAATGATGAAAGTTTAGTCGATTCTAAGGGGATCCCTGAAAAGCGTAAAATAAAACTAACTGATCAAGTGAAAGAATTAATTCAGGAACATTGTTTAAACATGCCGCATCAAAAATCTTCTTATTCGCGAGAATGCACTGAATTAAATTATTTCACGACTCCAGAATTAAATTTAACAAAATTGTATAACGAGTTTTGTGACTACTACGTAAGTGTAAAGCAGGATCTCGATGAGAAAGATTTAATAGATGTCCACATACGCAAAATACTTTAATTGAAACGTGAACTTTACTTTCAGATTACCATGTACTAACGTGTGCAATACATGTTACGGAAATGATTTGAAAAACGCGGAATTCCCTGAAATCGCGATTTACAAACAAGAGAAACAAGAATATAGAATTTTGAGAAATAAGCTGATGTCCGAGGAAGGGGTTCTCTGCTGCGAATTTGATTATGCTTAGAATCTTGCGTTACCCATAATTCCGGTCAATGAACAGTTTTACAAATGATTGTTGTGGCTTTATTTTTTTAACGTTCATGTTCATGGTTCCGAACAGAGCTATATGTATCCTATTTCAGAGGGAATTGTCAAAAAAGGGAAAATGCTGTATGCAGTTTTCTCCATCATGCAATACAACAAGAATTTGATACTTATTGTCACAAAAAGATTGTTCTTTTTTCTGATGCATATGGTTGACAAAATAAGAATTACACAGTATTTGCATATCTTGTCATACTTTCCATACAATTAAGTGTCGACATCTGGCATGTCTTCTCAGTTCGGGGTCATTTATATTGTCAATACGACCGTAATTTTGGAATGCATTAGCAGAAAAAGAATAAGCTAGAACGCATAGAAACTGCAGAAGGGTATATTAAATTAATAAGAAACTCTCGAGATCCTCGGTTCACTATGATACAGTGTGGTGATAACATTTTGAATGATTATAAAAAATCCTTTAAGAAAACTGTATTTTAAAACGAAATGTGAACAAATGTCCTTGGGTCATAAGTAGGTATTTTTTCATAAACACAAACTCCCCAAAAAGGGCTTAAAAGTGCCCCTTCCATTCGAATACATTTCGAATAACGTTTGCAAATTTGTTAGATTTTTAAATAATTCTGTAACAATACATTCATTTTCAAACAAAAATTATAATGTATTATATATAAAAGCAAATTACAGAGTATATATTTATTTATATGAGGCATGCCTATATACACAGCAGTCTGTAAAGAGCGTAGTGACAACGATTGACTCTACGTAGTTAGATTACAATTTCTTAAAACATTTCGGCATGCGATAGTGTCCCTCTTCAGTTAATTATTTAGACCTTACATATTTACACATTATATGAGATAATATATAATAATATGGTTAACATGACAGTTGTTAGTTTCTATAAACATATCTTTGGTCAACTTTTTTTTTCAATAAGTGATAACAAAAAACTATTTCAATCTCTTATTATTACAGGTAGTAATAAAACAATTAGTATTAAGTATTAAAACAATTAATATTTATATTTTTTTTGGTAACAAATCTTTAATAATTATTCAATAGAGAGTTAACTAAAAATAGATATCAATTTTTTGTTTAAAATGTTTGAAAAAATCGATTTTGCTTATGTCTAAGTATCCCTTTAACTTACTCAAATTGTTTCTAATATGTTTTAATCTTGCAAAAACTGAAAAATTTTGCTTATTGATCTTTTATGTTATTTTTCGAAAATGTAGGAAATCAATTTTCTACCAAAAAGATTATCGTCAACCAGTTGCATTTTTGACCGAGAAATAAGATACTTTGAACAACAAATATGAGTTTTATACAAAATAGATCAATTTTTGTGCCCAAAGCAGTAATTTTTCTCAAAAGTAGTTCATTGTAAGCCAAATATCTACATTTTAACCAAAGAGATGAATTTTTATACTTTTTTGTGAATTCTTGTAGAAAATATAAACTAATCTCTACACCTTCTTATCCACAGGGATAACAACACATTTCCGTATTTATTGACTATTTTTTATTTAAAAATAAAAAATATATATAAAACATATAAATATAAAATATATATTCCACTAGTCTGGGAATTTTTTCCTACTATTTAGTGGGACAAATTTTCGAACTAAGTAGGAAAAATATTTGAAGAGTGTAGGAGGAATTTCCGACCTGTTTGGAAAAATTTCCAAAGTGTGTAGGAGAAAAAGTAACAGTGTTTAGGAAAAATTTTCAACTTGTTATAAAAAATTTTTAACCTTGTTTGAAAAATCTTCAAAGTATATAGGAGAAAAATTCGAAGTATGTAGAAAAAATTTCCGAGCTGTTTGAAAAAATCTCCGAAGTATGTAGGAGAAAAAGTCGCTGTGTAGGAAAAAAGAATTTTTCACATTTTTATGCAAAATACTATATAAAAAAAACTATATTATAATGCTTATAATAACAAAAAAACGCTATAAATTTGAAAACTCCTGTCACAAAAATTTTGTAAACAAATACTTGTTAAACAATTCCGATCTTTGCTTTCTTTCCAATAATATATTCTCCAATCTTTAAAGAAGCTGAAAACGACATCTTAATTATATACTATTATAATTAATGTACATGTATATTAAATATGAAAAAAATTTTTTTGCAGTGTAGAGATTAAATGCAATTCTAGATAATTATTGAAATATATGCTATGAATAAAGTTCTTATAAAATAGAAAAATTTATAATAGTCGACATCAAAGACATTTCTTTTGGCTCTTGTTCCATTTTTTTATGTTTATTTTTTCTTCCTCATTTGTGTCCATTCTCGGGGTTGATTTTTAGAAGCATTCTAAAACAACAAAAACATGGATTCTAAACATTGCATGTAACTGAACTTTTATTTACTAATTTTTAAAATTTTTCTGAAAAAACCTTTGCATAAATTCCAACGTGGATGATTTATTTGATGCATAATTATAACCATATACGTGGTGGCTCAATACTAAGAACAGCACTCCTTCCAAAATGGTATTTGCCTTTAAAAGGATCATTTTCTCGCAAACTAGAGCACATGAAGCATTTTCTTCGTAAAGTGACATCACTGCAAAATAAAATAGATATTTTTATTATTTAATTGAATTTATATTCAATTATTTTTTAAATATTATATTATATTAAAGATATACCTTTTACAATTAAGATAGTTCGAGTCGAGTCCGCTGCATTTTCAACTTCCTCGTCGGTAGCATTTGCGTCGTGGAAATTATAAATATAAATTTAATATACATTCTTTTTATTACAATTTTATGAAATATGTGTATGTCCGTATTTATTGTAACGTACAATCAGCAAAAATAAAATGGCTTTATTGAAAAATGTAGGCAGAAGTGTAACAAATCCCAATGTTTTTGGAAGATCACTTCTTAGCCTCTCAGTTTCAATTTTTATTTCCTCCAGGGTAGTTTTTATCCTGCTAGTTACTTCTGGGATGCTTTTTTTGTTTATATTTTCGAAAATTATGTCTAAAATACTCGTAAAAAGCAGTAAAATAGATTTTATTTAACAAATAAAACATTTATAATGCGTATCAAGTTGATTGAAGGGATAAAAACAATGGAAATTCATCAAAATGAATGACAAAAACCTTATAGTATCATTAATATGTAATTTTTTAATATTGTCACAGGCTGGAGATGGTTACTGCCCAATAAAGATAAAAAGAATAATTCTAATAAAAATAATACTAAACTTTATTTTGTCTTTTTCGGCACGTAACCCTTTAACTCAACTGGTCATTTTTCTTTATGTAAATTAATGTATATCAACTATATATATAATAGAAATATCCACTAATACATTTTTCGCCAAGAATTAATATTTTTAGTTTAAAAATTCAACTTTTTTTTATAGAAAATTAGTCTTTTTATCTTGATCTTAGTTAAAGATTCATCTCTTTGGTGGAAAGTCTAACCCTTTGAAAAGGTTTTCAAAAGAATTCCTGTTTTGGTTGAATATTGATATTTTTTAGTCGAACGTTCATCTAGTTTCTAGAAAATTCATCTTTTTAGCTTTAAAATTTAACAATTTTGTCACTTAACAATTTTGACTTAAAAGTTCAACTAATTGGTTGAAGTGTTTTTCTTATTTTTATAAAAAATCTTTCATGTTTAAAAATTCTCTTTGAAAACTAATGTTTGATGTCTTTTTGGTTAAAATTCATTTTTTTCGAAGATGCAATATTTTTATCTAAAATCCTAATAAAGTAGAATGTCGTAAATGTAATTTAAGATAGTATTAACATTTATTTTATTTAGAAGAATTCATTTCCCTATTTTCGTGAAACAATTAACACCTTATCTCTTCTATATTTTTAGAATACTTCACAAAAAAGAATTTGCCTGCAAAAATTATTATTAATAAAATAAAATAAAAAAATTCGGCTAAAGTGATGCTGGGAAAATGTATCTTTCCATTTTAATCAGGAAAAATTTGAAAATTAATAAATTAAAAATAACTTATTTATCTTTTGAAATCCTTAGCACCGGTAATGTAAACAAAGAAAGATAAATAATAAAGAAAAGAGAGCGTTTTATTTGTTATTAAACATCTATCTAAGAGCAAAAAAATAATTTTTAAATTTTCGGATATTTGAACCTTCGCTTAAGTGATTTTCGGATATCTCACATACCGCTAAACTGATTTTTCGGTAAACTGAACCTTCGCCAAATTAGGCCTTCGGATATTTGAACTTTCAGTAAAATACACTTTCGAAAAAATGAATCTTTGCTTAAACTATTTTCGAATAATTCGACATTCGCTGAAATAATTTTCGGTCAATAATTTATTCGTTAAAATAATTTTCGGTTAATTAAATCATTCGTTCAATTAGTTTTCCTTTAAATAAATTTCGGTATCCTAATATTCGCTATTTTAATTTTCGGTCCCTTGAACCATCGGAAAAATTACTGGCTGTCATAGTTAATATACTGCTTTGAAAAAAATGAAATAGTACAAAAGAAGGTAGCATCTTCGTTTGAGAAATTCGACACAAAAATTAGATTCAAATAACGTAGAGTTCTAAAATTATGTCCCCTTAGTAAACGCATTTAAAAAAAAAAAAGGTTCTTATTAGAAGATATATTTACAATTATTTAAACCGCACATGTACCCGTTTACATTTTGATGAACAAATTTATGATGTTTTAAGTATTTTTATCAAATTGAAGTCCTATAGTCCTCGCAGAAACAGCATATAAACATTGTAACTGTTCTAGGAAATAAGGAGAAAACATAATGAAAACTAAAAAAAATTTCAATTCAATATTCATAACTCGTGACTCATTATGGCAAATTTTGTATGACCTTTTAAGTTAAATTAAAAAAATTAATTAATTAATGGTTATTCAAGATTTTTTACAGAAATTACAGTATAGGCCAAAGTTTGGGATACACCTGTTTTTCAATGACCATTTAAGTTATCTTAAATTTAGAAATATAAAAAATGTCCATTATTTCGAAAGTTATTGATCTTTTTATGAAAAATTTAAATTATAATATTTTGAAAAGTAAATTTCTGATCCAGATTACTGTGGCGCTGTAAAAAGCCGAACAGGTACTCTATTCTATTGTAAAAGCCGGATCCCTCCTTATTGAGATTCCTCTCGAGATTCATAGTTTATGATTCCAGTTTATGATTCAGTTTATGACTTCAGCTTTCGGCACCAAATTTTTGTAAACTTGTGTAGATACTAATCTGAGAAAGTTTCCATTAATACCTTAAACATTTTCAAACCGAAAAGTAAAAATATTTTAATAAATATTAATAATAATAAATAATAAAAGAATAAAATAAGAATTTTGCAAAAACACAGTTTTATTTTATAGTTTTTAATAGTTCACTGTGCAGTATAATTAATTAATAATTTGAGATGTAATTAAAAAAAAGTTTAGTACTTGGAGTTTATTAGCATCATTTAAAAAAAGGTATGATTAAATTAAAAAGAATTGTGATTTAACTTGTGTTTACTATCGTTACTGTTTGATTTAACCAATTTCTAATTGTTTAACCAGATATTTTTGATTAAAATAACCATAATTCTGTTAACTTTAACCAGAAAAAATAGCAAGAGCATATTAAACCATAATTTTGACATTTTATTTAGTAATTGAAAAAAGTATATGCATAGATATAGTTCTTTTAGCATTAAGAGCCCATGGATTAAAAACTAATAAAAAATTTTAAGCAAAACTGTCTTTTATGTGGAAGTATTATTATTTATTATTATTATTTGTTGAAATATTTTTAAATGTACATGTACTTCATACTTTTTGGTATGAAAACTTTGAAGACATCAACGGAAAAATCTCACAAATTAGAATCAAGGTTTTAAGAATTTGGTGCCAAAAGCGATAGAGTTTCCATGAAAATTTTTACAGTTTATTACTCTACTACTTTTGTTAAGAAAACTAAAGTATGTTTACACATTTGAAATCAAGTAGAATGTTTAGATCACTTACCTGTTCTTCTTTATCCGCAAATTTTGTTGCCAAAAATATTCTTCCACCAAAAATTGTTGAAATAAGCTCAGAGCACTGAAATTTTCTTCTTTATCCGCAAATT